>LOJH01010894.1:0-16227 GCA_001685095.1 Ellobius talpinus
ACATGGATAGACACAACATGCAGAGTGAGGTTGAATACTTATTCAGGGGGTTATAGAGGGGGAAGGGAAAAGGGGAGGAGAGAGAGAGAGAGAGAGAGAGAGAAGAGAAAGAGACAGAGAAGGGGGAAGATGAGAAGTGGGGAGAGATGCAGAAGCGAAGCTGCCTCTCTGAGAGGAAGACCGAAAAATAGAGCCAGCTCAGGCGGGAAGCTGAAGATCAGCCTGCCTCAGAGGATGGGGGAGGGAGTGGGCATGGCTTGTCTCTTAAAGAGACAGAAAAACCATTACATCTGGATTCCATGCTTAGCACAAAACAAATAAAAACTAACAATAACAACAACCAAACAGAAGCAGAAACAATAGTTCTATTTAACTTACAAAGCCCTTGACTTGGTGACTGTTAAGGATAACTTCGCTTAGAAATTTATATGAGAGTTGCATCTGTTTGGTTATTTTTATAGTCATCTGGATTTTAAAGGCTGTGTTCCTAAGGTTGAATAGACAGCACATTTAGAGACAGTTTGTCTTACAGGTACAGTTCAGTCCCAGAAGCCTAGAGAAAAAGTCACCAAGGTGGGCCTTGTCAACCTAGTGCTGGGGAGGTAGAGAACCCTAAGGGCTCAGGTCAACCCAGGTCATTTGAAAGGCCTCAGGGCCCAGTGAGAGACCTTGTCTCAAAACAAAAAACAAATAAACAAACAAACAAAAAGAAACAAGGTAAGTGTCTTCGAGGAATGACACCCAAGGTTGTTCTCTGGATTACACACACACACACACACACACACACACATACACACACACGCACGCACGCACGCACGCACGCACACGCGCGCACACACACAGAGTATATTTCGGGGATATAACCTGGAAGTCATAAATTTAACAACTGGTCTGAGTTCTGGACAGCCGTCCTTCTAATCAGAAACTGTTTAAGAAAGAAGAGGAAGCCACCCTTGGAAAGAATGGTGACCAGCTGCTTTACAGTCCTGAACTTGGTTCTGTCTTAGCCTTGGCTTTAGAAGAAAGGGGACAGTGGCCCTCATGAAGGCAAAGGAATATGCTCAAAGGCGGAAGAGGATTTCAAAGGAGGAGTTCACAAATCCTAAACTATTTGTTTAAACTTTCACTCATGAGAGCCCGGATCCCCAGGGGTTTTAATCAAAGCTGTTGAGATGTGGAAAGTTCTTTTTGTGACTATCACCCTGCAGAGCCCGTGCCTCAGGATAATAGGCGCAGCACGGGAAAGATATTTGTAGGGCTGGGAGCTCCACCTTGTTGCTAGATTACAGAAACCACTTACTGTCTTTATCCTTGATCCTGACAGGGAAGGGCAGACAGCGCACCAGATCCCCACTGTAAAGTGAGGGCATCACTTTTCCTTAGGTACGGTGTAGACATTGACCACCCCATGTATCAGCCTGTGTGAGATATGTTTTGGAAGGAATGCCAATGCTGAGCTGTTGAAGTTGAGGCCCCCTCCCCCTCCACCCCATTTCTGGCTCCTACTTTGGTCTAGAGCCCAATGAGCGGTGATAACAAGAATTCTAGGACATGTCACCACGTCCTTGTGGATGTGATCTCAGAGGGTCCCCATGCTTCTATGCTCAGAGGTCAGTGTCTCATGGCCAAACTGAAGAGGAACCCAGAAAATCGAGCCATGGCTACTAGTCACAAAATGTCCACTAAAATGTCTTTTATTATGACTGAAGTTTTCTTCAGGGATAGCTGTAATAAAGTATACAAGAGAAGTGTAGGCTTCAGAGGCCCAGCAAGGAGTAGAATAGGAATCTGTACACAGACAATATTCAAATGCCAGAATCCAATCCAGGAGGGTCAATTCAAGGCTTATTCAAAAGAAGTCAATAAAACAGAAGTACAAGTTAACTTCGCAAAGAACCCAGGCACAGGTCCTACTTAACAGTGCTTCTCAGCCTCAGCTTTTTTTTTTCTTTTAATCACAATTAATAAAAACCCAGAGACAGAAATTAGGGTTCAACTTGAAGGTCAGAAAAGAAAAACAGCCAACCACTGGCTCTTACCTCTACCTCAGTTCGAAATGATGATAGGGCCTCCAGGAATCTCAGAATAAGATTGCATGTGAGAGCTGTCTTCCATTTTATATTCCCCTCTGGTGCTGGGATTAAAAGTGTGCCCCACTACCACCTCGTTTCTATGGTGAACTGGTGTGGCTACTGGGATTAAAGGTGTGTGTCACCACTGCCTGGTCTGTCAGGCTGACCAGTAGGGCTGTTTTACTCTCTGATCTTCAGGCAAGCTTTATGTATTAAAATACAGATGAAATTTCACCACAGCTTTTTGCTGGCATCACCTGGCCCCAATCACCTGGCATCTAATCTGAAGTGGGGAAGGCATAAGAATCCTGTTGAAAACCCTCCTCACGGGACTCTAACTTGAAAAGTCAGTTTATAACAAACTGAGCTAAAGACTTTTGAAGCAAATATTTCCTTATAGGGCAGGCAGTGGTCTATCACAGAGAGCAAGAATTTGGCCCTAGCTAGGGCTAGGGAATGGACTACACATGGCTAAAGGGCTTGTGAAAGGATAAGATACAGGTAGTGAAGGTAGATGTAGAACAACTTCATCAAGCTTTTCTATAAAACCTGACTTTAGGTCCAGGAAGATGGAAGGAGCCTGGTCTTCAATTAGGAGCAGTCATTGCTTTCATCTCCCAAGTCATGATACCTTTAAAGTCAAGGGGCCTTGTTAGTTTTGTGCCCTCACTGCAGAGTTTAGAGACCCCAGGACTGTCCTCTCCCACTACCTTAGGTCCTGCTATCTAAGAAGCCTTTAACGTATGCAGCTACCCGCCTGCCCCCAGCCCCATGAAGTACTCTCAATGTACCACCATTCCTCCAGTCTCCACAGATCAACATTGAATTATTTTGTGTGTCACAGAAGAGGAAGCTAGTACATATGTTTAACCCCAAAGCATCTTTGAACACTTCTTTCCCACCTTTCTCTTTGTCTGACTAGGACTAATTTGAAAGGTAGACTATCCTATTGAAGCTACCTTGCATAGGTCAGTTACCAAGAAAAGACACAGGGCTGTCTGGCCATCTTCAAAGTACTCCTCAGATATGATGGTACCCTCATAACTAAGCCTAGATTTCTTAGTTAGGGTTTCTATTGCTGTGAAGAGATACCATGCTCACGGCAGCTCCTATAAAGGAAAACATTTAATTGAGGTGGCTTACAGTTTCAAAGGTTAGTCCATTATCTTTGTGGTGGGACATGGTGGCTGACAGGCAGACACTACGCTGGAAAAGGAGTTGAGAGTTCTACATCTTGATCCACAGGAAGCAGAAGACTATGTCCACGGTGGGTGTAGTTTAAGCATAGGAGATCTCAAAGTCTGTTCCTACAGTGACATCCTTGCTCCAACCAAGCCACACCTCCTAATAGTGCAACTCCCTATGAGCTTATGGAGGCCAATTGCATTCAAACTACAACAATGGCTTAATCGATCTCCAAACATTAAGTGCAGTCAATACCCAGGTAATTTCCTTGGTTCCATCACTACCTTCCAGGACACATAGACCTTGAGGGCTTTCCCAAATGACTAGACAGTTCCATTGCCCTTGCTCTTGCTGAGCACCGCCTGGGATTAACTAGCCTGGTAGTGAAAGTTCTTCAGAGATGACTCTGGATTTGCTTATTAAACCGTCTTAAGAAAACACCATCTGTTTTGAGCGTGGCTATCAGCAACTTCTAGGTTAAGGGGATAGCATATCCACCAGAGCCTTGCAGTTCTCCCCCGAAGTGACCACTGCAGTCAAGAAAGCCGGGACTAATAAATCCCTGCTCCTTTGACAGACATACTCTCTCTCCCGCTTCTTTTCACTCTTGCACACCTGCAGGAATGGTAGGGGCCACACCTTGCACACCTGCAGGAATGGTAGGGACCACACCTTGCACGCCTGCAGGAATGGTAGGGACCACACCTAGAGACCCCTCCACACAACACTTAATCCTTTCTTCGTTGTCTTCAGCAAAGCTCCTCTATGCAGGCTTCTGGTGGCATTTTATTTTGTTTCACTTTCTACTTAGATTTCATACGTTTCTAGGAAGAAGTCACATTGCAGACCCTAAGGCTTCAACTATCTCACTCTCACACTGTATCCTTCGAACACACCACACTGGAAAAAAAACACTGAAAATTTCAGACAGCAGCATTCTCCATCAACACCCATCATCCCTTGAATCACTTGGGTTGTCACATTTGTTAGAAACAAGGCTGCCAAGTGGTCCTTTCCTTCCTTCCTTCTTCCTTCCTTTCTTCCTCCTTCCTTCCCTCCTTCCCTTGTAGCGCAACGCAGGTACATGCTTCAGTATGGTTCACAAGTAGGGCAAGGGCCTGGAGATTGAAACACACACAAGGAGAGACACAGAGAGAGAGGGAGGGGGGTGTAACGCCAAGAATGCTCCCTTTATTGTGTTCCAGGGCAGCTCACATAGGGTCTCCTTGACTAATAGCTACGCCCTAACGCTCAGCTGCAAGCCCACCAGAAACCACTCTTCTGCCATCAGGAACTCCTGAGAGTCTCGTGCTCAGAGCAGCTGAAAAACAAGTTGTTGCTCAGAGCAGTGCAAGCATAGGAAAACAAATTGTTTACTCTGGCAGGCAGCGGGTCACAGGAAATTCAGGGTCTGGGGTCCACATTCCCCAACACTCCCTCCCTCCCTCCCCTTTCTCTCCCTCCCTTACTTCCCTTTCCTTTTTCCCAAAACTCTAGTTTCTAAAGACTCAAGGTTCAGAGCACCCCTAAGTCCAACCAAAGTGTGACAGCTCTACCTTTGTTATGCCACCCCAGGAATGGTTTCCCTGAAAGATGGAGACTTTTTAAAATAAACTTTCTTTATCTACAGCACTTTTGTGTTCACATGAACGTGAGGGAATGGTACAGAGAGTTCTCATTCACCTATGCTGTGCAGGTATCTCTTCCCAAGTGAAGTGTTCCCTGGTAAAGGGAGGAGGGGCACCCCTGAGACTCAGAAAACATGGCAAAGCTACAAGACTCACAGACCCCTGCCCACCAGCTTGTGTATATGAGCAGCAAGGGCTGTTGGGAAAGGATTCTGAGCCACTGAGTTGTCTGCCTGTTGCAGAGGAAGCCTCAGCACACTGGTGTGGGCTTTCCAGTTGCCTCTGAGTCACCCAGGCTCTCTAAGTGACTCCAGTGCAGCTACTAGTTCACGAAGCTACATTTGGGTGGAATCATTTTCTTTTGCATGTATGTGCACAGGCATATTGGTGCATATTCATGTGAATGTGTATGTGCAAGTGTGCACACATCTAGTAATGAGAGATCAGCTTTATGCATTGTTTGTTCAAAGCCCATCTACCCTTCCTGCCTTGAGACAAGGGTCTCTCATTGGCTTGAAGTCCCCAGGTTGAGCTAGACTGGCTGACCAGCAAGGCCCCGGGATCTCCCTATTTCTGCCCTCCAGAGCTGAGATTAAAAGCACACTGCACCATGCCTGGCCTGGCTTTTTTTTTCCCCTGAGGGCCGAGCTGATCCTCTTGCTTGCATAGCAAGTACTTTACTGACTGGACCATGCTTAGAATCATTTCATGGCTGTGACATCATTAGCTTATCTTGTGTGAATAGACATTTTCTTCTGTTTCCCCAGAACAGCAATATAACAGCCTCCTTTCTCCATTTGTGTAAAGCATCCCCCATCATCACCACACACCACCAGAGCAGTGCACTTGTCATGACTGCTGAGCCTCCCCATACACCTCACTACCAACAATCCATTTACACTGGAGTCTCCCCAGGTAAACAAAGCATCTTTAGCCACGGCCTTCCGACATCAGAGTTGTAACTGGGCCCTGCGACAGCATGCAAATTGTCGCCTACCATTTTCCCATTCGTTATGAGAGAACACTGTATGAGGGCATTAAGCTCAATTCTGCTCTATCATTCAAACAGGCTTCAAAATGCCACTAGCTACTGCAATGAAATTATGTCAAAACCCTTAAGTGCAGAAATCCCCGTCACTGTCTTGACTTTAAACAAACCATTGGGGGCCACGTCTGTGACATCATGTGGGTGACTGGCTTGCACATAAATGTTAGCCAGCAAGATCTCCTGACACTGTGGCAGCAGCACCTGCAGTGGGGTGTCCTGCACTACCGGAATTTTTGCATTTTGGTAGCAACAAAGTGGAAAGTAACAAGTTACAAGTGTTTTAAAAGAGAGCCATCTTCCTGCTTCTTATTATACTTGGATCCTCTGTGTATTTCTAAAATAATCTTGGTTCCAAAGCAAACCATCTCAGCTAATGGGCCCTGATGTGTGCTTTGGGGGTGACCATGTGGGGACAGCTGCACCAGGAACCCTCTACTACAGCAGCCATTGCTGACTTTCTCATTGTGCAATTGGAAGAGGCCTTCGTTCTTAAATGATTCCAAAGATGGAACTCTTTCTAAAACTGTTTCTCAGGGAGCTCACATGTAGTAAACTGTAGTAATTTTGAGGGTAGCACAGCTAATTATTTCACAACCCCCCAAAACTGACAACATTGAAGTCAAAAATAGGATATTTTTTGGATACTGGTGTCAAAGACACAGTGCTATTGGCATTTAAGTTCGTGGAAAAGCAAGGATTTCCTTTTTAGGATAATGCCTAACTTAAGTGATTATGGAAGACTGAAAATTCTTCTTTCCAACTGTCCTTCCATAAGGGATTTTAGCAGACTTAAGGCTATGATACACCCTGTTTTCATTTTCTGTCTTAAAAATAAAGGTTGGTCAAGCTTCTTAACTTTGTCAGGTTCTATTTCAAAACTTGTTATGTTTGGCTAGAGAACTATGATGTTTTTCAGCTCCTTTTTCTATTGTGGATTCTCCAAATAGTCTGTAATAGTCTAACATGTTGTGTTTCTAGTATCTGAGCCTTACTGTGTTAAATCCCAGTGGGCTGAGAACCCCACAGCTCTCAAGAGACAAACGAAAGCCTTTTCTGAGCATCAGCATGCACAAAAGAAGAAGGATCACAGTAAGCAGGTTACTTCAGGGATGTATATTGCAACCTGTCCCAAACCACCATGGACTGACAGCTAGCCTCTAAAGGCCAGGAGCTCTGGTGTGAAGGCAGGTGCTTACCAACTGTTTGCCACACACTTCCCCTGTGATATTTTATGTTATTTTCAGGGATGGAGTGTGGGTGCCATGGCATGCACGTAGTCAGGGGATAACTTGTCAGAGTCCACTGTCCTTCTAACCTGTAGGTCTCGGGGATCAATTTCAGGTTTTCACCTGCTTTTACCCTATGCGCCACCTTGCTGGTCTGCCTTTACATGTTTTTGTGAATTGTTCATTTCACACCACTCAGACGCCTGGGAATGAGGCTCAGTCATAAAGTGTCACTGCTGAGTATATGTCAACCCACAACTTTTCCTCCGCCCATGTAGTTAAACTGGCTTGTAGAATAAAGGACTGCACACGTGTCTTAGGGTCACTATTGCTGTGATGAAACACCATGGCCAAAGCAACTTGGGGAGGAAAGGGCTCATTTAGCTTGTTCTTTCACAACACAGTCCATCATCAAAGGAAGTCCGGACAGGAACTCAAGCAGGACAAGAACCCGGAGGTAGGAGCAGAGGCAGAGGCCATGGAGGATGCTGCTTACTGGGTTGTTCCTCATGTTCCTCATGTAAGAAAGCTCAGTCTGCTTTCTTACAGAACCCAGAACCACCAGCCCAAGGATGGTACCACCCATATTGGGCCCTCTCCCATCAATCACTAATTAAGAAAATGCCACAAAGGCTTGTCTGGAGCCCAAATCTTATGAAGCATGTTCTCCATTGAGGCTTCCTCCTCTCTGATGATTCTAGCTTGTGTCAAGTACGTAAAGCTAGCCAGTACAACATGCTAACAGGCCTCTCAGGAAGTACGTGATCCATAGTAGAGATTGCAACTAGTATTTGCACACCCCAGAGGCATATCCTGGCTCAACACACAAGATCCTTGGGCTAAGCAAATCTGGGGACCACCCTGTACCCTCACATCCCTGGAATCTGCCAGCAAGCATAACATCATCTATGAGATGGGAATCCAGGACCAAGGAAGACTCTGAGTCTACTGTTTTGACAGGTCCAGCCAGCATGCCTATCTGCCCTCCAGAGCTGCATAGGGTATCTCTGCCCAGGCCATGCCAATGGGCTCAAGCACACAAATGGGAATTTGAAACCACAGAACATCATTGGGTCAAAGGAGAATTGATAGGGAATAGCCAAGGAGCCCAGGAATACCTGGGCTCAAAGGTGACCATCGGAGACACTTGGCATTTCTGCCTGCTCTTTTCATGATATTGTGACCAGTCTCTACCATTCTCTATATTTAGCTGAGTCTTTTGAGTCTTTCATTCTTCATCTGTAAAACAGAGAGTACTAAGTCCTTCCCCAGGGAGAGGGTATGATTAAATGAGTGGTTGATGAGAATGAGCCTCCAGCATGCTGCCATGTACCTTAACAGGCTACTCAAAGAGTTGATATTATTATTAACCTTGACTAACTGGTATTAGGCTAAAAGTCATAGCCAACTTCACATAGCCAGGAATTCTATAAGACTGTGGAAGGGTGCTTCATTTCCTCAAAGGTTCCTCCTTCCTTATCCTGAGCCCTATCATTTATTTATAATCCATTTTGTTGAATCAACATCTCAATCCATCTATTCGTGATCTCTTTACTAAACATTATATTTATTCCAGACTTGAACGCAAAGAAATTCTGGGCAAGATCTGGAGTCAAGGGGTCACCATTATCATGTTTTACACACACACACACACACACACACACACTAAAAATAATAGTTCATTGACCATCCAGGGCTGGGAAACAATCTATGTTTGATGACCTCCAACTGTCATTTTTATTTCTGCTAGACAATCATGCCTCCTACTGTTTTAACCTAGTTTTTAAAATGTATTTTACACACTCCAGGGGCAGCCTGCCGGTCACAAGTCATTTTTATTGTCTTATATATTTCATACTAAGAGATTTGTGGCTGCGGGGGACATCTTTAGGGGATAACATGATTTAATGATTGAGTCTCAGAAGGTAAACACCAGCATGTCATACGGTCCACACACACCTGATGTAGACATCGGGTTCATGTGTGGGTGTGTGTGCACACATATGCATATAGAGAGCAGAACTCACCCTCAGGTGTGATGCCTCTTCAGACAGATTCACTCGATTTTAAAGACACAGTACCTCCCTGGTCTGGAGTTTGGCCATTAGGTGGGGGGGGGCGGCCAGCGAATCCCAGGGACCTACCCAAGTCTGCTTCTCCCATGCTGACATTATAAACATATGCTATTCTGATTGAGGTACTCGCTCACAATTGCCTGGCAAGCATTTTACCTTCTGAGTCACTCCCTAAGCCTGAAGAGAGACTAGGCAGCTCCTAAAGAATTCAGCCCAAATGTCACAGTGTTGAGTTCCCTCAGATGCACCAATGATACACCCTGCCAAAGTGGGGTACATTTCCCTCAGACACATCAATGATACATCCTAACAAAGTGGGGTGCATTTCCCTCAGACATGTCAATGATACACCCTGCCAAAGTGGGGTGCCTTAGTTACTCTTCTCTAGTTCAGAGAAAAGGGCTTGAGATATCAGGAAGCTTGCAGGCTTGCAGGGAGACATGGTAGCATAGCATGGGTAAGATAAGGAGAGCCTTGGAATGAACTCAGTGCATGGAGGACAGTAATACATGTGTGTGGACCATGGAAGGGCTTGAAAGCCAGCCACAAAGGAAATCAGGCCATTTGCCTCTACATTGGTAAGGGGTGTGTATGGCTCTGCAGGATTAAATGGGCACAATAAAAACTAGCTAGTCTGATCCCAAGTCATGATTTTTACTCTGTTTCTTTGAGTTTCTAAAACTTTTGGGGCAAAGACCTAAATTATCACTTGCAAGAACAATTCTTAGGAGATAAAGAACATTGAAATGTCATTGCAACTGAACCATGTCAACCTTCCCTGTTACAAACATAATCAAAGTCCTGACACCCAAGCCAAGTGGGGAGGAAGCCTAGAAAAGCATGGGGTGTCTTAAGTGCACACTTAGCGATGCTCTCCACAAATAGCCCAGCGAGCATTCCTCAGTGAAGAGCTATACGGACACCAGATGCTGTTAGCAGCTCGTGACCCGGGAACCAGGAATAGGGACCACAGAGACTCACATTAATCCAGCTACAGATTCCAGGCTCTTATCACGATCCCCATATATTCTCAGTGAGAACTTTCTTTTCTCCAGGAAAGATGCCTCTGGTTTTTGCTGTTAATGTTCTTAGTCTTTGAATATGAGCCAGTTGAGTTTATGCTATCAAGCTCTAGAAAATTAGTAAAATAAATGTCAGAATGCTTACCTCTGGGTGTTTTGACCATTATAACCTCCTTGTAGGGCACCCTAGGATGAGATGTTTGGCAATGTTGTTGTGATGTTGCCATGTTTGTTCATCTTTCGGCAATTGATCTTGTATATGGTTATCTGTTTCTAGGCCCTAAGGGGTTTGTTTGTTTGTTTGTTTTTCATATATATGGAGAGAGAATTCTTGGGAGTTAATTTTATTTCTCTCCTTCTACCACATAGGTCCTGGGGAGCTGAACTCGGCTTGGTGGCAAACACCTTCACCCCACCAGCCTGATCCCTAAAATATGTTTAAGAAAATCTTGGAGACACCATGCTTTCAGCTATAACTTGCAATGGTGCCTTTACGAGACACTCCCACAAAGCTCCTTCAAAAGTCCTGGAGCTGCATGCTCTTCGACCCTTCCTCCTAATTAGGGGAGACTAGGAAACCTTCCAGAATTTGTGACAAGTACCCAGGCATGTTAATCATCCAATTTATCATCTGGAGAAAGTGTGTGTAGCAACTTCCCCACTTTTCTGCTAGGCCTGTGCACTGTACCCTCTGTTCTACTTGGTGAGTAGCAGGGACCCACCTAAGAATCCCCAGATGAGGACCAGGCTTCATTACACTCTTACAACACCGCTTCTCACATGTGTAGTGGAGCCGTCATTATGGCATGCCTCTTCCCAAGGATACAACATGCCCTTGACTATATATTATCTTTTATTACAAGTCAGAGGTCAGTGAGTTTTTGTTCTTTATTTCTGTTTTTCAGTGAAGAATCAAAGAGCAAATACTTGAAGCCTTGAGAGCCATATAGGAGGAAGCACACTTTGTTCCTTGTACATTGTAACTGCCTTTGTTTTTTTACTTTTCTGGGAACTGTTCGTCTGCCTCCATTATTCAGTTCTGCCACTGGAGCACATCCTCAGGCATGGATTTTGTGTACACAATGAGCACGGGTGTGTTCTAATAAAACTTTATTTATAATATCAAGCACTGGATGTGATTTACTGGGCATGCTGTAGTCAGTTGACTCCTAATAGCTATGGCATGTGCATATGCACATTAATATTTCAATAGCCCATTATCTTATCATTATTATTGAATATGTATGGTGTGTGATTTGAGAATGGGCACACATGTGTGGATGTCAGCAGACAGCTTTCAAGAGTCAGTTTACTGCTTCTACTGTGGAGTCCAGGGATGGATCTCAGGTCATCAGGCTTGTGTGCCGAGAGTTTAGCTGTTGTGCCATCTTACAGGCCCCTGTTATTATTTTAGAACTGTTTGCATAGATATTTATTTCCCACTGTATGGCAGAGAGGTAGAACCAATGTTGTGTAGACTCATTTTATGTGTAGGTATTGGAGGCTTATTGATTACCTCCCTGATAGGATCAGTCAGAAAGTCATGG
The DNA here is from genome assembly GCA_001685095.1 of Ellobius talpinus. Classification (NCBI taxonomy): domain Eukaryota; kingdom Metazoa; phylum Chordata; class Mammalia; order Rodentia; family Cricetidae; genus Ellobius; species Ellobius talpinus. The sequence goes on from LOJH01010894.1 coordinate 11,804, forward strand.
TGGAGATACAAATACAGCCTCTATGGTTCCAACATGTTTGCTATTATGCCAATATTTTCTGGAATGCCTCTCTCTCTCTCTCTCTCTCTCTCTCTCTCTCTCTCCATGTAGTAGGTATTTGATGAAGGAGAAGCTCTAGAGTCCCATGTGTTTGAGAAACTCCACATGACCCAAGCTTAAGAAGGCCTTTTGTGTTTGTTATGAATCTCCAAGTGGGGATTAAAGTCCAATAAGTTTTCCAAACATATTGGATGCCAGATCATTTTAAGATTCTCATCAAAGAAGCTCTTAGGACTCAGGCTTCTTGGATTGGCTTCTGGAAAACCCTTCACTGAGCAAAAATACAAACTCGGGGGGAAAGTGCCAAACTGAAGCCCTGGATCAGACAGACCACAGATTCTGATCAGACCTTGACCCAGTGAAGTGATAACTGACAGAACCTGCCACATGCCAGGCCCGAGCTCAGCCGGATTCTCCGCACGCCACAACTGCTCCCACTGTTTTGCCTTCTAGAAATTACTAATCTGATTGGTCCCAGTCCAAATGGAAGGCTGGCTCCTTTTCTCTAATAACCTCTTCAGCAGAGGACATGGACTCTGGCTAAGCTGAAGCATACAGTTTGGTTAAAGTCCATATCTCATGAAGAAATACTTCGTTTTATGTTACCAAGTGCAGGCAATTTTATTGAGTTGGTCAACGAACTTCTGTCCCTATAGAGAGACATATTGATGATGTTTCGGAGGTATTATGTTTGGGAACCCAGGGCTCTCTGTACCCTCACCATGAACACTCCATCTCCCTACAGGACTTTGGAGTAAAGATGCTCAAGAAATAGTACCACCACACTCATAACCACTGGAATTCACATTGCCAGTAACACAAGTGTTCCCAAATGCCAGCAATGGCTTCTCTGACAAAATCATATTGGAGGCCACAGTTGAGGCTCACAGTTTAGCCTTATCACCCAACCTCAGGGCACCACCCACAAACTCATGGACACGTAAGGAGCCGGAGTTTCACACGGCTGACTCCCCCCCCCGAGAGATTCTCATTCTGTTTACTGAAGGAGATGTTCTGAGCTTCTGCAGTTCCTTAAGTATGAAGCCCTTCCTCCAGACCCTCTACTGAGACCTGTGTGATGGTTCTGCACCCACCCAGAGGTGTGTGTCTGGGGGTCAGGATGGAATGCTGTTTTGATAGGAAGGAAGATTGCAGGTGAAGACTCACAGAGAAAGGTTATAGCCAGTTGTGGTTGAGATGGCATGGTGGCAGCTGGTGACATTGCATCCACAATCAGGAAGCAGAAAGAGAAGAATGCTTCTGGCACTCAGGCCATTTTCCTTTTGTTGTTGTTGTTGTTGTTTTGCAAGACGGGTTTTTTCTGTGTAGCTTTGGAGCCTGTTTTGGAACTCTCTAAGTAGATCAGGCTGGCCTCGTACTCACAGAGATCCTCTTGCCTCTGTCTTTCAAGTACTGGGATTAAAGGCATGTGCCACCACCGTCCAGCTCATTTTCCCAATTTTATCTAGTCAAGGACCCCATGGGATGGTGCCACCCACACTCAAGGTGGGTTGTTTCTTCTATGTTAAATTTTTCTGTAAAGACCCTCAAAGATGTGTCCAGAAGTGTGTTTCCATGGTGACTCTAAATCTGGGGGAACTGGCAATGAAGGTTCACTAACATGCCAAGGGGTCACGTGCTTTCCCTGGGAACTTGTGTTTCACCCAAAAACAGTTGCCACCCAGCTCAGCCCTGTCCCCTCACCATGTTGAAAACAGCGGAAACCCTCATGGTGACAGTATCTGAGAGACTGAAATGGCATTCCAGGTTGTGTTCTAACACTGGCCTTCTCTACCACTTCATCCAGAGCAACATTGAAATGCTGTCTCCGTTTCATTCTGTCTCCTTAGAGATACCACAAGCCCAGGGTGGGACCCACCTGGGGGAGGTCTGACAATGACGGGGTTGAGTAGACTACCTGGGGTCCTGAATCACAAAAATTACATTAGGGGTTTTGCTTTTGTTTTTCTTTTAAGCAACCGGGTCAAAAGGCATAGCAGATTTTCAAGCAGTGGGATGGCCAAAGGACACTTTCCCCACGGGATGTGAACAAGCCTAACTCAATTAAGATTGCAACAGGGAGGCACTTAACTTTTCTAATAAACACGTATCTTGCAAGACGCTGGCAGTAAACAAACTATCATAAGCAGCCGACAGGCAGGGCTCCCAGCAATCACTGTTGGACTTTCAGGGTCTTGGGCTGTATTTTTCCATTATTGAAGGGGGCGGTGATCTGGTGCAGGGAGAACCTGGAAATGACTGCCAGAGCAGATCAGTTCCATGAAAAATACCCCAAACAGTGCTCTTTCTCCCGGCCCTGGAAATTACATGGCTTCCTCCACCCTTCTAAATTACACTGTCCTGATGTACTTTATTTTCCAACTAAATATACAGAATGGAGAGATTACCTGATAATGTGACCTGAGCTGCTTTTGGCCAGTAGCATGTTTTTTTTCCAATAACAGAATGAGGTTCTGGATGACAGGGCTGTTAGAGTCAACCGCCAGCATGGCTTTGTTCTGTGTGAAAAATGTGTGGCCAGCTTTTGTGCCTTGTACCAGAGATGAGCCCCAGGGGCTGCAGTAATAGCCCAGATGTAGTTTTGCAGAGATCACAGTGAAAGGAGGGGTGTATAAATATATTGCATTTGAATTTTGCCCAATATGTGTGTCTCCTTCCCATTGTCTTCGTAAATAATCCAGAGCCTGCAAGAGAGGAAAGAGTGATGGTGAAATCAGCTTCCAACGTTAAAGTAATTACTACCTGGGTGTGGAAACAGCAGCCAATGGTTTGAAGGCTGCTTATGATTTTGGTCTGGGTGGGCCTGCTAAGAAACCCACCAACAGAAGAACCCTAATTTTTCTTTCCCGCCAAAAGGAAAACATCCAATTCTGAATGGAAGTTTCAAGAAAGGTAATCATTTGTTTCCAGCTGGTACAATTGTTTAATAAAATGCCTGCTGGGTTTCTAGAAGCAATATTTTGCTCTCTTCAGTAACAATGAAAATTACCCTGACGTGGGGGGCTCCTAACTTGACCCATATGGAATATTCTCAACTTGAAGAGTAAGATGCTTGGTGACAGTCATTTGTTCCATGAAGGTTTGAAGAAGTTTCAGAGACACATAGGAAACTGGAGGGGGGAAAAATCCCAAAAGAAGGCCTAAGTCACTTCGCTATTGTAATAATTATTCCTCTAATGTTTTAATCAAAGGCAGCAGCCTGTCTCTCCCCTCATCTATATTCAAGCCACCACACTTTGTAGGTGTTAATCTCCACGCCTCCAGGCTGTTAGGAGGGAGAGGAAATTGGCAGCTCCTGAACTACAGAAGCCCTTAGGAGAACAGTACCTGGCATTGCCCATAATTATCTCGATTATGTTAATGTACGTTGTTTGTCAACAGCTGGAGGAGTCGGGACTGTGAAGCAATCTGAGACTGCCTTTTAGGGAGATTTGGCCAACCAAGGTTTAATAATAATAATATTAATACTTGTAAAAGGCAACTTAAATATGGATTTTGTATTTAGGAGACTGAAAGAACAAGCTAAGAATCTGTCATGGTAGACTCAGCTGGTACGTGCTTTCTTAACCACTGTCCAATGAATAAACAGATATTTCCATTAAAAATGAAAATATACAAATATTAGCTGCACAGGCAATACAGGGGGTGCAAATTATTTATTTTCTAGGAGATCAATAATTACATAAACATTAAACTAGATAAGATGAAAGATTGGTGTCATGTTTACTCAAACTCAACTGAAATACATTTCGAGCTATCTATCCATACAAATGACCACGATGCTGCTTAACATTCACAGACCCAACACGGTTACTTTTCATGACAGAAGGCAAACATGTGAGTCTGTATTGGTTATTTTTCATGTCTGCATCAAAATAACCAGCAAAAACTCCCCCAAAACGTAAGGATTTGATTGAGCTCATGGTATAAGGGGTATAAGGACCATGGCTGCAGCCAGAGTGAGAGGCAAGGAGATACATTGAATCTACAGCTCAACTTCTTTTCTCCATTTTATTCAGCCCAGGTCTCCAGTCCATAGATCTTGTCATCCACATTCAAGGCAGATCTTCCCTCTTTGGTTAACCCTTTCTACAAACATCCTGGAAGACACACCCAGAAGTGGGATTCCTTGGTGATCCGGTGAACAACCATCCCAGACAGAGACCTGGGCCAGTTTTCTAGTTCCTGCTCAAATAGTCCCTGATCCAGCCTAGGCTACCTAGTTAGAGACTGACCAACAGCTACTGAGGCCTGGCTAGTCATACACATGCAGGATGTGTCCCCAACTCTGGCACAGGAGAGAGAGAGAGAGAGAGAGAGAGAGAGAGAGAGAGAGAGAGAGA
>LOJH01010894.1:16280-26993 GCA_001685095.1 Ellobius talpinus
GAGAGAGAGAGAGAGAGAGAGAGAGAGAGAGAGAGAACCTGCACTGTTTTCCTTGCAGCCCTCTCTGGAGGTTGCTAGGCCCTTTAGCAGCTTTCTGGAGTGCAAGCTTTTTTCGGACTATCCCACGCAGCCCATGCTGGGCAGGAAAACAAGCAGGGGTTAGTGGGGGTGTCCAGGCTCCACTTGCACCAATCCCTGTCTGCTGAGATAACGGCAACCATGCTGTTTGAGGCTAGTAGCCTGCTCTGCGTGCCTCTGTGCCTCTGTGCGGCTTGCTGGAGGGTGCAGGGGAGGAAGGGGGCCTGTCTGCATAGGCAGAGGCCTGCGGCCACTCTGCCCAAGGCATCGGAAACACTGGAACCCTCTTTCTGAACGTCCTCTTGGAAGGGACTTTCTGACACTAAGGATAGCACAGTACAAGAGTAGAACCGGTCCTCAAAGGCCAGGATTCCCACCTTCTTCCTCCACTGACCAGCCAGGTGACATGGGTGAATCTGTGCTTGCGAAGTAGCTGAACTGGTTCGGACTTTTTTACTAGGTGCGTGAGTTAGTAGGGCCACTAGGCCCACTTTCTTGTCTGTAAAACGAAACTAGCACAATATCCCCTTCCATTGGGTTTTTATGAAAATTAAGCACAAAAAAGTGCAAAATCCAACAAAATTTTATTTAGAAACTGTTATGAGCAGCCAATATGTGTTTTTTTTTTATTTTTCTGATCCTTGATGCTCTCTAGTTTTCACGGAGAGACTGACCTTCAAAGTTATTTTTTCCCAGTCCACAATGCAACCAAAATGTTCTAGTGGAGAGTGGTGTGTTCTTCATCATATGCTGGAACTTAATTCCACAAGAAAAAAGAATTTTCTTTTTGAATTATTTTTTAAAATTTTTATTAAAAATGAAGCCAGATCAATATACAGTCAGCCCTCCAAATCCACAAGCCTTATTTCCACTGAGCCAATAAAATGCAGGTTGAAAATATTTGCAGACAGATAGATAGATAGATATGTGTGAGTGTATGTATGTATATTGAAGTCTATGGACCAAGTCCAGACTTTCTTTTTTTCTCTTTCTTTCCCTTCTGTCTTATTTCTCTTTCTTTCCCTCTTTCTAAATAAAATTTGTATTGATTCTTTGGGAATTTCACCTCATGCACCCCAAGCCCACTCATTTCCCAGTCCCCCTGTTCCCACCCTTCTTGCCAGTCCCTAAACAATATTGTGTGAGAACCATTTGCCCTGCATCTGTCTTGCATTCTGAGTAATCTATAATGATTTAAAGTATGCTCAAAGATCTGTCGTTTATATACAAACAGCACACCACTTCCAGGAGGGATTGTGAACACCTGCAGGGTTTGCTTGCTATCCATTGTGGGGTGGGTGGAATTCTGGAAACAATTCCTCAACAACCAAGGATCTCCTAAAAAGGACTGGAGGAAATTTAGCTTGCCGTATTCCTTAGTTGCAGAAAGGCTGGAAGAGTGGAAGGACCTTTCTCTTCTTCTGAGGGTGTAGAGTCTGCACAGTAAGAGCTAAAGGTACTGGAGGGGGCTTTTCACAGCCTCCTTTTTTCCAATTCTGCCTGAGGCAAAGCCAGAGGTAGCTGATCGCCTCTCATCAAGTATTCTATCAGTTGAACAATGGCCAGACACAGTTTAGAAGTCCCAAGACAGAGCAACTGTGCCATCATAGATTTTTCTTTCTTTTTTACTTGTTTGTTTTGAAATAGGTCTCACTACATTACACAAGTGGCTTCAATCTTCAAATCCGCATGCCTCAGCCTCCCAAGTGCTGGGATTACAGATTTGAGCTAGTACGCTAGGCCGAATCGGGACCTATTTGTCGATGTCCTTTACTTATTTATTTTTGCAATGCTGGGGGCCAAACTCAGGGTCTTACGCCTGCTGGGAAGGCATGCTACCGAGGCAGGAGCTAGCTCTCTGTAGATTGTAAGGAGGAAGGAGCCTGTTCTAGCAATGGCTAGTTACTTGTATATGTTGGGTGAGAGGAGGCCGGGGTTAAGGGGAAGATTGAGTTAAAATGGCAGAGTCTGAAGCATGGAGGAGGAGGATTAAGAGGGCCTGTAGCTGGGCATGAGGTAACCAAACTAGACAGATGAGGAAAAGAAGCAGGGGTCAAACACAGGCCAGCTAGCCCCTCGAAAGCCCCCAAGGAACTCATACAAGGTACTGTTGTCCTTTTTATATTCCTGCTTTTAATTGTAACAGACTGAATCGTAAGTAAGGATGGCTTCTAACCAGAAGCTTCCACCTCGCAAACAACCTCACAGACAAGGGCCTAACTATGAGCTAACCGAGAAAGACTACGGCTGCATCTTGAGAACAAAGACAGCTTAGTGTAACCAACAGCACTTGGGACACCTACCAGGTCAGAGGCAATATTGCAGGCCAAGGGACTAACAGCTAGCAGACAGCCAAGGTCAAAGCAGGAGTCAGAGATGGACAGAGGGGAGCTTCAACTATCCCTCACTGTCTAGGCAGCCGAAGAACAGTGTGTGAGTAGCTCTCAGGTTGGGCCAGCGGGACACACATAGAGAGGGTCGGTCCTTTGCTGGGCTGGCTCATGACGGACCAGAAAATTAGCGAATCTCAATAGAGATTACTTCAGTCCAGTCAGTCTCTACCATGGTCCCAAAAAATCCCTGGACAGTTAAATTTGAAAGCCTTCCCAAAAGATTTGGGACTCACTCCTCAAGAATTTCTCTTTTTCATAATTCCTTTGAAAAAAAACCATCACTAAAACATATTATTTGGCATAACTTAAACATGTCAGAAAATTCTCAAGTATGAAACACAATAATAAAAGAAGGAAAGAAAATTCTGTCTTAAGTTCTTAAGTGTACACACATGCTTTACAGCTAATGCTGCTTCTATAAAGCCAGTATTTCTATTTTTTTTAAAAGTAAACGATATTGGTAACTTCCTGTCACACTTTCTGTATTTCTGCTACCAGTGTCCCCAAAGCTCTCCCTGTAAGCAATTGCTTGGAGCACCATTCTTACACTGCTGCCTCCTTTCACTCCTCAGAAGCCATTTCCTCCTTTCCCTTTAAGAAGAGCCATGGGTGTCTAATTCACCCTCCTGTTCCTTATATAGGAGCAAACAGAGACCTTGCAAGGCAAAGCGTTTTGCCCATATCCCCAGAAGCAGAGCTGCTCTTAGAATCTGAGCAGAGGTTTCTTTCTACACAATGGGATTGTTACTACGGTCTAAACTGGACTTAAATGTGCTGTGTAGCTGAAGATGGCTTTCTGCCTCCCAAGTGTTGGGGTTGTAGGTGCGTACCCCGACACTTGGTGTAGGCAGTGTTGGCTCTGGCCTGTGCACAATAGTGCAGGTGCCCTCTCTCAAGAGGCATTGGGTACCCTGGAGCTGGAGGTGCAGGCAGTCATGAGCCACCTGAGATGAGTGTGGAGAACTGAACTCAGGTCCTCTGCGAGAGTAAAGCCATAGTTTGAAGAAGATTTAAATGTGCCTCATAGGCTTAAATATTTGAATACTTGGTCCTCGGTGGTGCTGCTTGAGAGGTTACAGGACCTTTAGGAAACGGAGTTTTGCTGGAGGAAGTACGTCCTGAAGGGGCAGGCTTTGAAAATGGAAACCTCGCCCCTCTTCTCATCCACTCTCTGCTTTCTGCAGGGAGTTGAAAACTTTGTCCCTCAGCGTCCTCCTCCAGCCACCACTGTCACATCTCCCCTGCCAATATGGATGCTCCCTCTAGAACCATAAGCCAAAATAAACTCTTTCCTCTGTAAGTTGCTCCAGTCGCGGTCCTTTACCGCAGTAAACAAGCAAGCAGCATGATTTCTTAAGAGCAGAGCCATCTCTCCAGCCTGTGAATGATTTCTTTTTTAAGCTACTTAGTCCACACAGTTGTCAGTTTTTCGGAATATTTATTCTCCCAAACCCAGCAGACTTTCAAACTCATTAGTGCCTGCAGTGTTTACACCAAAGCTTTTGTGCGTTGGTGGCCAGTGAAAACAGCAATTACCATACAGTTAATAAGGACTATGGATGGCCACCTCTGCTGACAGGCCACAGGATGTAAGAACAGGAGGGGATTTGATTTGCGGTCAATTATTTACCAAGATTGAAACATGGAGCTTTCATTAAGTGAGGGAGGATTAGACAGGGTTGGGAAGAGCTGACCGGGAGCAGATTTCTATCTCAGAGCTCAAACCCAGAGTGCGCATGTTTGCTTCCTCTACTCTCGGCCTTCTGCTGCCTGCAGACCCCAGGCTGCCCGCTGAGTGCAATGACTCCAGAGAAAATAATGGGATTCAGTGACTCCAACTGCCTATTTAGGGTACCAGCATGAGATTTAGGTTTAAGCATCGGAAGAACGGGCAAAGGCCACGAGGGATGCGATATCAAACAGTCCCGATCATGGTATGGTCTTCCTGATCATTGTCTCAGCTCCAGTCCTTCAAGATGATTTAATCTGTGGTTAATCTCTTAATCACAGGCATGGCCCAAGGTGTGGGGTCAATCTGGCTCCCACAAGATCTGGTCCACAGGACATAATTATAAATAAAATATAAATAGATGTTTGTTCTTATTTGGGGAGCGGTCTGTCCTCCCGGCTCGCCATTGCTTGGAGATAGCATCAGTCCCCTGCCACAAAGATGTTGATGAATCAACCTTGTCCCTGAAATCCCAGGTAATTCAGGAGGAAAGGGTCAGGGTGATTCCTTATCCTTGTACCTTTATCCCTGGCAGGCAATGGGACACCTTAGTCAAGCAAAAGTTGAGCCGAAATAAAGGAAACAGACCCAACATAAAGGTGGAAATACCAGGCTTTCTTCTTGATTTTAATGACGTTGTGTCCCAAGTGAGGAGTCTGTATTCTCTAGCCAAAGTAGCTTCCAAGTGTCTGTTACACTGCTGGGGTATAGATATGAAAGCAACAACAATAGCCAAAGGCTTCTGCTTTGTGAGTAGAAACTTTCACTTCTTTCCATTCCCAAGCTTTTCACTGGGAGCCCTGAGACACTGGCTATACTGACCAGTATGAAAAGAACGCTAGCTGGTAAGCTTTTTCTCTCTGCACTTCCCCCACACGTGAGCTGGCCAGCACGTGGGCTGTCGTGGGCCAAGTCTCAATGCCTGCAAAGTGTTCTAGGAATTGACATCTTTTTTGGTGCCCTCCTTTGTAACTTGACTTTAACAGCATACAGGCCTACCAAGGGACTTTCCCCTTCATGTTCGTCAGTTAGCACCAAATCTCCTTGGCAGGGCCCCAGTAACTGCACAACCTCACACCTGCAAGTGCTGGAAAGTTCTGGAAACAGAGACTCTGTGCCAGACATTCCTTCAGAGTAATTTACTTCATCCTGTGCCTCATCCTGGCCGGTAGATGTGCCAACAATTCCTTGAGCTTGGTGAAACTTTCCGCAGCCATAGTATTCAGCAGGGCTGTTTAAGAACGGAAGTGAACATTGACCCCAAAGGGTTCTTCTCACCAGTGCTCTTGTGGCTTTCTCCACAGCCCCAGTTTAGTACATCATCCCCAACATCCTAAAGCATCCCCACCATCTCCCCTTGGTCTTTCATGACAACTCTGAAGAGCGGGAGGGGCGGGGGGAGACGACAAGTGACCTTCTTTGGGTATCTATATAATGCCAGACTTCATGCAATATATTTTTCTCTATCTACGTGATCCTGACTGTCCACCCTGGAGGCAAATGAAGGGAAAGTTCCCATCGCACAATGAAAAACTGGAAGACCGGGGAGCAGAATGTGCCAGAATGGAAAGTTAACGCCTTTTCTTACCAACATATAATCTATTTGAATACTAGTTTATACTAAGAACAACAGCTGGTATTTATGTCCACCACTTACATTACCTAGGCTTCTTTTACATGTTTGTGGGTATGTGTATATGCATGTTCACATGTGTCTGTGCATGTGGAGGCCAGAGGGTGATATCAAGTACCCTTCTTGGTCACTCTCCACTTCGTTCACTGAACTCAGTTCTTGCTGATCTGGCTAGTCTAGCTAGCCAACCTGCTCTGGGGATCCTACCTCTGCCTCCCAAGTCAGGGATGAAAAGCAGGCACCAGGCTCACACCAACTTTGACATGGGTCAACACACGGGAATGTGAACTTGAAACAGCATATGTATGCTGCAAATGCTTCATCCACCGAGGCATCCCCCAGCCCCTTATTACTTATGTTTTCGAAGGCCTCTTTAATGCAGGTCAAGGACACTGTGGTTAAAAGTAGAGAAGGGCTTCTGCTTAGAGCTTCTAAAACACCCTACACCTTCCTGGGAGGGTTTGATATACTCTGTTAAAACTGCTTACTATGATTGGTGCTGGAGAAATAGCTACAGTTAAAAGAACTGGCAGCTCCCAAGGACCTGGATTTGGTTCTCAGCACCCACAGGGTGACTCATGACTGTTTGTAACTGCGCTCAATTCTTCATTTGAGCTCCTTGCTTCCAGTTTTAAATTTTTAAATTACATTTATTTGTTTATGTTTGGAGCAACAGCACGTGGGCCATGGTGTGAATGTGGCGGTCAAAGGAAACCTTACAGGAATCTGTTCTCTCCTTTCACAATGCGGGCCCCAGGGATTGAACTCAGGCCACCAGACTTGGCCACAAGCTTCTTTACACGCTGAGCCATCCCCCTGCTGAGCCATCTCCCCGACTTTGCTTCCAGGGTTTTCACCACCACGAGCAAAGCTTCAATAAACAACACTGAATAGATGTCTTTAAAATATTATTTCTATATGGAGTAAGTTCGCTGGAGTACTGAGTTAAAGAATGTATGGTTCCTATTGTTTTAACGTGAGTAGATTTCTTTTCTAAAGGGCTGTATCAGGGATTCCCTTTGGGCTTCAGCGTGGATACCTGACCCAGGCTCGTCTACTGCCTGTTTGTTCTTTCTTGTTTGTAAAGCTGATGGGTATAAGTGGCATTTTAGCCCCACTGTTATCTGCATTCTCACTACCATTGCAGACTAAACCTCTTTTCACCATGTGTCTCGGAGGTTTGAACTGGCTTTAAATTGAACTCCCTGCTCTTGTTTCATTGGTTCCCTTCATAAGCTCCACCAAGGCAAGCGCCCGAGCCACTGTTACTTACTAGGGTTATTGCTGCCTGAAACTGTGACTGGCAAATATAAACAATAAGTTGCAGTTTAGTAGGACTGGAAAGATGGCTCTTAAGGTCAAGTGCCTGTCAAGCAAGCATGCCGATGGAAGAGTTGGGTGGGTATGGCTGCCCATGTGTAATCACAGTGCTTCTTAGGCACAAGCAGGGATCCAGCAGCAGTGTGGCTAACTAGAAGAACTGGCCAGCTCCGGTACACTGAGAGACCCTGCCTCTGTAAATAAATATTGACCCTGCCTCTGTAAATAAAATGGAGGATGGCTAAAGAAGACAGCTAATGCCAACCTCTGGCCTTCACACCCACGTGCACACATGTGCACATTAGCACTCATACACATGCGAAGACATGCACAAGTTCATGCACATCACACATACATACATAGTTTTAAAAAAGCATTTAGTGAATGGGCAAATATTCAACGCCGGCAAGTCTCCTCTGCGGAACTATACTAAAGACATACCAGCAACGGTATGCAAGGATTTACCCCAAGAAAGAATCAATATTACAGCATTGTTCATGAGTGCAAAAAAAGCTAAAAACTTCAGCAATGATGTTGTAGAGTAAAACGGTTAGTGATGTCTGGCCCAGGAAGAAACTAAGAACTGTCTTTCTAACAGCTAACGTTCATTTAGGAGACACTGTTGAGCAATGTGTTAAAAGTGTTAAACTCTCTTGTTTAATCCTTCACCATACATATTATTTCCTACAAGGCCATTAAATGCAACACAAGCGTCTTAATTACTCGAAAAAAAGGCTCCCACAAGCACAAGTCATTGGAACAATACGCACCAGATGCCACTAGCGGTTTGTTCGTATCAGTTAAAAACTATGGATTACTTTCTTTCTAGTTGATGTCTTTTACCACAAACAACATTAGCTTTTATAAGAAGAATGTAAGAAAACCTCTTCTCTAATCTCACATAGTATCTAGTGATTTCTCTTTGCTGTCTTTAACAAATGTGCTCACAAGTACCAAGGGGACCACAATGCATTGATGCATATACTCTATTCCTAACTGAATCTGAGCACCAGAGAGGGATAGATACCCAAAGGACGTTTCCCATCTGCGAAGTAGAGCGCCAAGCACACTTTGTGCCTAAGATTTCTAGCTTACAGATCCAATGACTCGGATTTTAAAGTTTGTAGAAACGTTTTATCTTAAAAAAATCTAAAATCTTGCTGTTAGTTTTATCACTTTGTATACTTTGGATATAAAAATTAAGAAAACATTTCTCTGAAAAAATGTGAATATGTATTATTTGTGTAAAAACATATTTAACTATATTCACATTCATGAGAACTCTAATTATACACACTCATGCCTATACACATACCCAGTCCTACAATAAAGCAGCTAAATACCCCCACGGAATAGTTCACTGACCATCCCATTTTTCCTAGATAATGTATGTCCTGAGGCTTGTTTCTCTATGAATGAGGTATATTTGTCTGCTTGGTCTTTTCAGGTTAGCCTAAAGGGCCATTAATCATTCTGTCTGGAGCCCAAAGAGAACCCTCCAGAAACAGAAGGGGCAGTGAGCATGTCAGGCCTGGGCAGCAATGATGAAGGTGCCCAGCTACCTGGGCAGAAGTAGGCACTGGCTGGTTGGTGATGAAGAGGGTCATTTGCTGCTTCGCTGCCTTGCACAGCCGGTGAGGCCCCCACCTGCCCGCTCACACCCCTAGAGCAATTCTTTCCCTAATGGCAGAGGAAAGAAAAATGAGGTTTTTCTCTCAGTGGAGAAGGAACTGGACAGTGTCCAGACAGAAAGAAATTACAAGGAAGGACCACCCGCAGCAGCCAAATACCCTCCAAATAACCAAAAAACAAATACAACAAATCCTGAAGTTTTAGAAAGTGACTCCGGTCTTCTCGTATTTCACGGTAGTCCCTTTTCTTGCAGCTATGAAAACCTTCCGCAGAAACTGCTCCAACACCCAGCCTTGAAGAAGCGTGAGCTCAGTTCATAGGTGTTGATTTTAGGTGTTGATTTATATTCTTTTTAACGATGGGGTTTCACTTTACAGCTCAGGCTGGTCTGGAATTTGTGGTGATCCTCCTGCCTCAGCTTCCTAAGTATTGGGACTTCAGGCATGAGCCTCTACACCAAGTTCTGCTTAAACTCTTTCTTTAATGCTGATAGACATCAGATAAACAGGGCCAGTCCCCTGCCAGAAAACAAAACAAACAAACAAAAACAGAGACCCAGCATGAATTCCTCAAGGGCAGTTCCCAAAGAGTAAAGTCTGAGGTAGGCACAGAACTGGCCATACCTGCTGTCCTCCTTAAGCCTTGCTCAGAGGGGCTGCCCACCTCTTCTGAAGGGCGTGTCTTTCAGTCAGCTCAGTGCAAGCTCCACTGTGTGAATGAAAAGTTACCTGGAAATAAGCATTCAAACATTTCCCTATTTTTATTCTGAAAATAAATTCCTTTTCCCAAGAGCACTTGGGTTAGGGAAGTGGGCCTGTCAGACAGTAACTATTCCTCCCTAACATGTTATCCCTAGGGAGCCAAGATTGTAACCCCGAGAAGGAAAGGATCCTCAGGGGTCCCCAATGGTCATCTTCCTGTCCCATCTTCTTAGTGACAGCTGGTCTGTTCCTATGCTTGCTTATTTGCCTACATAAGCTGTTGTGAGAGCAAAGGATTTTCTTTCTCACCAGTGTTGAAACAGTACAAGACAAGGGCATACACATTTATTTAATCTAAGTTTTAAATGGCACGGGACTTTGAGAAAGAAAGACTTAAGGGAACAAGGAAATCTGTGTGTGTTTATGCTCAGCTTTGATGCAGAGTGAGCACTCACAGAGATATATGTGGTCAAAGTAGGTTTGACCCTGTGGTAATAAGCCGGGAGAAATCAGCAAGGCTTGGGGGACTCAGCAAGGCTTGGTGGTTGGGACTGTTCCCTGCTTCCCTGTGTCCCTTCAGAGTGAAGTGCATCCTCTTCTCTGGGTTACTGAAGTCACCTTTCACTCAGGGTCTCATGATCTGCTTCAGGCAAAAGTCAGCTAATTCATTCCCGGCCTGCTGCAGAGGCCAAAAAGTCAGAGACCCCTTCCTACTGCCGCTCTCTGAGAGAGACCAGGATGCTGCATTTGGGGGCTACACCTCCTGACTGACGTCCATGACAGTTCCTAACTATTGTAGCTTGGTGCAGATAAAGCATGAGGCCCCATCTCTGTCACAAGAGCAGCTCAGTGACAAGTGGAGGCAGGTACCACCAGAAAGGGTCACAGGCTCAGGGCGGGAGCACCAGCAAAGACTTCAGTTACACCTTTTTGAAGCACAAAGGTGCTCAGCAGGGGCTGGCACCTGGCAGTAGTCCCTGGAAGCAGGAGACTCATTGTCAGCAAGTGTGGGAGCCAGCAGAGCTCCCAAAAGGGTATTAAGCCAGCAGCTTTTACTCCTGATTCTACTACAAATAAGGCATTTTTTTCTGTTTGTCTAGGAGCCTGTTGGTGAACAGGCACCAATAGTGAGTATTGGAAAAGATGAGGCCTGGCTGCTCCTCCCAGCCTTCAAGAAAGAAAGAGAGAAAGAGAGGAAGAGAGAAAGAGAGAAAGAGAGAAAGAGAG
>LOJH01010895.1:6777-26993 GCA_001685095.1 Ellobius talpinus
CAAACTCACAGAGATCTGCCTGCCTCTGCCTCCCGAGTGCTGGAATTAAAGGTGGGCACCATCACCACCCAGCAAGATAGTGCATCTCAGTAGCTAAACACAGTATCACATTTTTGCCTTTATGAGGGTTGATATAGAGATCATAATCTTATATGAAATATCATAATATTTATTATTAGAATCCCCAAAGACATACTTATAGATATTAACTCTTAATTTGAAGGACATATTCATTTCACTCTCTATATCTCATTGCCTTTCTGTTATTATGGACAGAATAATTTTTCACCACATAACCTACTACTGCAATGTTCTGTCTTATAAGTGAATATCAAATGAGGCATGAGACATCTTGTGCTGTCTTTATTTTAATTTTTTTTAAATATTACAACATAATAGCAAGTTTCCCTTCCCTCCTCTCCTTTCCTATCCCCCGCATACCTTGCCCCATCTTTCTTAATATTTATGCTATTTTCCCATTATTATTACATACATATATGTATACAACACCTATTTATTCCTATATGTAACCTACTCAGTTCAAATGTTTCTTTTATGTGTGATTTCAGAGCTGTTTTGTATGGGATAACTAATTGGTTCACCTTTTATCTTGCTTTTCATATCTCTGTCCTAGGTATTGCGTTCTTGTCTTAGAATTACACATAGAACTACATTTTTTTTTCTGGCAGGTTGTCAGGCTTTGAGAATTCGAGTGGAACAGTCTTGTCATGTCCAGAAAGTGTTATGTTGCCCAATCTATAACTTACAATTCTTCTGCCCTGCTCCTCTAGTTTTCCCGAGACCTTGGGCATAGATAAAAATAGGATGGAGATGTCCCATATAGGATTGACTAAATTCTACAATTACTTGGTATCTGGACTTCAAACTGTTTTGAAGTCTGTAATCAGCACCATTCACTGCATAAAGAAGCTACCGTGATGAGGGTTGAATTCTGTGGGCACGATTGCTTTACCTTTTACAAATTATAAATGAAGTTGAAGGAATGGTTAAATTGTTTATATGGTAGCAACACATAATTTTAACACACTGCAGAAAGCAAACATATTAGCATAAATCCCTCTATTATGTTTCTTTAGATAAAAACACTTCCGCACTAGAAGAGTTTTCTGGTTCCTTCTCTGATGCTGTTGCTAACTGAAAGAGGCTGCTTAATATTTGCCATAATTTTATTTTCAGGAAAATTTCAAGGTTGGAAAAATATTGCTGCTTAGATTTTACATAACACTGAAATTGTTAAGAAATTATCCATTCTTATATTACAGTGTAAACCAACAGAATTGTAGTCTAACTAAGAATTTAATACCATGTTCTTAAGACCAATTACTAGGCTACTCAGATTAATGTGATACACACAAATCCAAATCACAGTATTGTTTGTTGCTCTTTTAACTGGTTTGTTTTTCTCCCATTTTTAGGCATTATAATATAAAATTATATCTCTCAGCTTGACCAATATATTTTTTAATTTTATTACATTTACTTATTTGTATATGTAATCTTGCATACATACTCAAGCCATAGAGGGAGGTGGCTGTCAACAGACAACCTTAGGGAGTCATTTTTTACTTCCACTATGTTTGTGTCAAAGAATTATGGTAAGAAAGATTATCCACCGAGCCATGTCTCTGTCCTGTTAATACATATTTTGACACTTGCACACATTTCCATTTTACATTATTGGGGATTATCAAGCTAAAATATTATTTATTATGTATTTTATTAGGAGCTAAAATATAAAATCTACATATACACTTCAAATAGTGCAGATGTCAAAAGTCTCCAAGGATTTTTTTCCATTTTTTGATATAAATATTTACTAATTCAGTTGCACTGTTCAGACATAAGACTGCATTGGACATCATGGGAATGATGTTAAAGATGATAGTAAGTCACCATGTGGGTGCTAAGGATTGCAGATAAGTCCTCTGAAAGAGCAGCCAGTGCTCTAAACCACTAAGCCAACACTACATCCCATTATTTGCTTATGTTTATATTTTATAATTTTTTACTATTTTGAAAGTCATATAATGCACTCCAGTGCATTATTACAAGATTAGATGGCCAAGTTGAAAGCCAAAGCCTATGTGTTATAACATCTGTCTATGAACATAGAAATTATGTCTTATCTTCAGATCTTCTGATGATTTCAATAGCATATAAACATTGAAAAGAAATTGAAATATGAGCTGACTTAGAAATCATATTTGCAAAGCTTATTCTCAAATAGGGAATAAAATTATTCATTTTAAATATGATTATTATATTAAATCTTCTGATAAGAAAGCAAGGATTCTGCTGTTACAATTTACATCATTGTCATTTTTGTATAATTAATCTCATAACATGTTGTGAAATGTGAGGGCAGTGCAGTGTAGACTGTGGCTTAAGTTAATTCATTAATATAAAATTTCATATTAATCTGGATAAAGTGATTACATTCTGGTAGACATATCAGGTCAGTATGAAATCATATCTACATTTCTACATTTACTCAATTCATTTAATTTTTCTGTTTCCTTTCCTATGTAATATAAGCTGAAATCACATCTTAGTTTTCTTTAACATTGATTATGGTTACTTGTAATGAAATTTATTTTCTTATTGGTGGAGATGGATAAACCTAAACAGATATTTAATAAAAATAGTTTTTAGACATAAGTTCATACAGAATTCTACATATTTATTTTATCCAATGATTGCCATAATCAAAACAGAGTAATTTTAGAATTTTATTTGAAGTCTAGCTCACTGCTTAAAATAACCTAAGTGTATATAGTCATTTAATTTAATAAATATTTCTGAATTATGAGCAACCATCAATGTCAGAATAATCAGTACTTCATTTCTCTTTTGCTATAAAACATATTATTATGTCCTCAAGTTTGAGAAATGATGACAACTATGGAGTATGGTACACTTTTACTTTTAAACAATCAATACAATGAGGCAGTGATAGAACCATGATCACATAGTTAGCACTGGATTTTAAAATAAATTTTACCAGGAAAAGCAGTAGATCTGACATCATCGGATAATAATATTGGAGATGAAATAGTTGTATTATGATTTTTAAAAGTATATGTATAGTAGAGCAAAATGATCACAGTCTTATCTGTGGGAACATTTGGCATATAAATCATTAATTTCCAATCAGTTGGAAGATTCATTGCTACAGGGTGTATAAAGAAAATTGGTTTACAATTCAGCTGGAGAATTTCAGTGTTGACACAGACTCTCAGAAGGCTACCACTTGATTTCTAGTTGTAATATGATCCCTGGAATATGTGATGCATAGGAAAATTCCATTAGCAATCCTTGAAATCATTACCTTTCCTGGGAGTTCTCACCTGTCCTAAACAAACCCTTAGCTTGCCTTGAAGTTCAGTTTGGTGAGACTTTCACTGAGCTGCTTCACTCAAATGTTGGTTGACAGTGAAGACAAGAAGTGCGTACCCTGTAAAGTGTGGGCAGCCATTTCAAGCAGTTAGTCTTCAGAAGAAAAAAAAGCATATAGATATAGAGTTTGTAGATGAGATCTTGTGAGAAGAAAATTATATAATTATTAAAATAAAAGATGAATAGCTTGCTAGAGATGAACTGTGGATTAAATATTAGAAGATAAAGGAAAATATCTTTAGTCTTAAAAGGAAAAGAATATATATATATACATATATATATATACATAGACATACACACACACAGACAAAGGTAGAGGATGGAGGAGGGAAAGGAAAGAAAGAGAAAAAGATGTCAGAGAATAGGAGGGGAAGAAGGTAGAGGAAGCAAGAGGGAATGAGCACTAGGAGGAAGACGGACAAGGAGCAAAAAAAGAAGGAAAAACATTATACGATAGGCAGGGAGCAGAAGTCTCAGCAAGGTGCAAAGCACAAAATGAAAAATAATTGTAAAAAGACAAACTGGTCCAGAGAATAAATAGTGTATGAAATTGAGTACTTCTCTGTTTATTTCAATCTAATGTGAATCCTCTCTGTTCAGGTATCTTCACTATTATAAATACACATGCATTAGGTAATTGTCCTTTTTAAACAAGATAACAAAAAACAACAAATTTTAAAGGAATTGCAGCCATACGTGCCTTGTAGAATGATTAGTCTTGAAGCTGTTTGCCAAGTCATCATGTGTTTCGACACATTTGGTGAATAGAATACATGAGTGCCTCTTCAGCTAACTCTAAGATCAATTCCATGATGTATTTATCTCATTAATATAATGTTAGATTACACTTTGCTTGTTAGCCTTTCATTTTTCTCTCTTTTTCTTCTACTACTGCTGTAGTTTGGTTTCCAATAAATGACAGGACCCACGTCCCAAGCTGTATTTACCATATTAATATATTATAACACAACTACCAACACCCAAACAATCTAAGCCAGTACCTACATAACTAGAGGAACATATCTGTAAATCAGGGGAACTCAGATGGGGCACTTAATTCGGAAGTGAGAAAATGCTGGGCTCTTGTCAGAGACTAACGTTATATTGTAAGATGATGTCTTAGATGAAACACCATGACTATAAGCATGGTCTCTGGCTTACACTTAGACTCTGCAGGCTATTACAAAAGGAAGTCGGGACAGAAACTCAAGCAGGGCAAAACTAAGAAGCAGGCGTTGATGCAGATAACATGAAGGGGTGCTTCTTACTGGCTTCCTCCCCATGGCTTGTTCAGCCTGTTTACTTATGGACCCTAGGACCAATAGGTGGGACCTCCTGTATCAATCACCAATTAAGAAAATACCAAGTTGACAATGAATCAGTTGTGCTAGACAGCACAACTAGTTTTGTGACACTTGACACACATGCACATCACTTTTAAGTCACTACCTTGCCTTTCTCATTCATCGCCAGTATTTTACATTAATATTGACACCACAATATAAAATATTCCAAAATTTTAAAACCCCACATCTTTAAAAATTCAGGCCCTTTAAAACAACTTTTTTTTAAAAAAATTAAGTCTCTCACCTGTGGGATCCTGTCAAATCAAAAATAAAATAAATAATTTGTGACTTCAAGAGGGAAGAAACCAGGGCACAGTCACAAAATGAAAAAAGCAAAAGCAAACTCCAAAAGCTTAAGTAACTCAGTGTCCAATCATCTTGGATTCAATCACAATCTTCTGGGCTCCTTCAAAAGACATGGATCACTTCTAGGTCTCCATACTCTCTGCAGCACATACATGGTATCTTCTAGGGTCCAGCTGGCTCCACTCCACAGCTGCTGCTATTCCTGGTGGTCATCCCTTATATTGGCATCTCCAAAACGTTGTGATCTTCTTCTGAAATTTGGCAGCACTTTCTCAAGTAACCTCTCTGAGGCTCTTTTAGTGGTGCCAGGCCTCAAATTCTATGCACGGCCCCTTCAAACCAATGCCTTCAATTACCTCTGGTGCTGAATCTTCACCAATGGCCTCTCATGACCTCTCACAGTGTCAAAACTCAGTTATTCTCAATGACCCCTTTATGACGTCCAAACCAGTACCATCTGCGTGAGTATTACACTATCATGTTCAACATCTGGGATGAGATACCACCTTAGCTGCTTTCAAGCACAGTTTCGGTATGCTATCAGGAAAGAATCCCAGAAGATTTAGCCTCAATACTGCTAGTCTCTTCAGCTCCAGTTGATCAGCATCAAGTATCCGTGCAGGCAAAGGTTTCACTCTTTTCTTGAACTTGGCATACATCTTACGTGGTGATTTATAAATTATTATTTATGGAGAACTACAGAGTACCAGCCTCAGCACTCTTTCAGGGTTCAGAGTAGGACTTCTGTGACAAGTGAAAACTGTCTTGGGAATGGGATCTGAGGGGAAGAATAAATTAACTGACTCAGGCACGTTTTTCCTGCATCTTCTTTATTTTTAGGGGGAAGATTAAAGAAGGGAGAAGAAGAGCATAAGGGCATAAGGCTAAAGGCAAAGCGTCAGACATAAGAACAAAGCATAGGGGTAAAGGCGTCAGGCATAAGGCATCAGGGGAAAGGGGGATAAGAAGAAGATAAGGGATAACGGCAAAGTGTAAGGCTAAGGGCAACGGTAAGGAATAAGCCATAAGGGTGAGGGATAAGAGCAAGGGTAAAAAGGAGACGTGATGTCCACAAAGCTCTCAGTTCATACAGACATACAGACAAGTTAACAGTCCCATAGGCGGTGACAATAGTATCAGGCATACATTTTCACAGTCACAAGAAGCCAATGGATCTGGCAAGAAGCCACCTTAAGGCTCAGAGGGGGCGTGGCTGTGAAGTTTGCCCTGTGGCTAGCTATACTAACCTGAAGGGTTGGTTTGCATTAACATCTAGCTGGTTGAGTTAAAATCTCTTCTGGGGATCCTGCTTTTGATTACAGCAGGGTGCCAAGGTGAGAATTTTTCTCTCTGAAACTAGTTTTAGCAACTCAGGCCTTTTTTCCTGTATTTCAAGCTAATTTCTTGGGTTATGATCTTATGTTAGTTGAAACCAAGGTGAAGGATTGATGTATAATATTAATACCCTGTTAATTAAGAGCAGAAGACCACTGGATTACACCTTTCTGCATCTGCTGGTCGAGCAGACTACCTGCTATATGAGGCTTCTTTCTTGTCAGTGAGTATTATTAACAAAGAAAGTGTATGGGGGACTATTTTTATGTAGATTTTGGCTATGAGAACAAGGACTGACTGAATCATTTTCACACCATGGCTTTATGGTGTGTGGGGAGGTGTTTCTTTGTTCTACAGGAAAAATAGGTTTATACACTGCTGGGATACTATAAAATAGAGAACTATTATGATTTCACAAGATTTTTTTCAAAATTAACAGTGACTTATCCAAAGGACAGATGTGTCCATAGCTCTGCAAAAATGGGTTCTCCAGGTGGTGTGCATGTATACACTTGCTGTGGATAGTTAAATAGATCTGTCAGTTGTACATTCACTGTATACTACTTATGGGCTCACCACAAATTTTATTAAACATTATCTCACAAATTTAGAATATTAAATTTGCTTTCTTATTGCTAGCTGTTTTCATGGTATTAATCTATACAGTAGTTTTTTCTCTGTATTGATGCTTAGGATTCTATGACATTTCACAAACATTATACAGAAAATCGTGAAGTTGCATTTCTTGTAACAAAAAGTGCTGTTCCTCATTTTCCTGCCCTACAGAAATGAGTTGGTGTCGGTAGAAATACAAAGATCGCAGTCTGGGGATTACTGAAGAACACATCCCTTTGCAGTTGGCCACTGACTTTCTGATATATATCCAGCCACTGTCACCTACTGTGGACAAGAGGAACAGGGAATTTCCTTGGAGTTCTACATCTAGATAATTTTCATCCAGCCTCAATTGTTCCTAGCTCCATTACATAAAACTTGAATCTGTGGTTATTGGATCATTTTCATAAATTTACAAAAGATTTAGGAAATAGGGAGCATCGTTTCTATAGGAATAACCTTGCACTGACTTTTAAATTTTTGCCCCCTGTTTTTTTTTAATATTTAATGATATTTTCGTAGGTGGGGAGCTGGAAATCAGACAGGACGGAAGTATTGATGAAGGCAAGGGAAATAACACTGGCTTCACTTTAAAAAGTATATGTATGATTTGTGTACATGTTTGTGTAGATGCAGACCATAATTATCTAGTTTCAAATCTTAAGGACTTTATAGAAAAGCCTGTTATCTCATCCCATTCATTTATATTGATGTATTCTTGAAATTATTTTCCAGGCTATTCAAGAGTTAAGGTATAATCATAATAGGAATGTAATCACTATGTCTCCTCTTCAATGAATGTGCATGCACGTTTATGCTGAATTCAGTCTAAGCTACTTAAATGATAGCATTCCCTTTAATGTCTCTTGTAAGTGTGTAATTGCCAAATTGAGCATAAATATTCAAATTCACACCTTATTAGACTCTGTTAGCTTGTGCTGTACTGGAAACCAAGAGCTCTACACTAGGCATCTGGAAATGAACCTTCATTGTTGTCAGGCGGAACATGACATTTTTGAACATATATTGCTTAATTATATCCTATCACGTTCATTTTCTTCACCATTAGTTGGGTTCCAATTATTGATTACAATACCCAACCTCTCTCCTAGTAAGAGCTTTCTAACCTTCTGTAATACTTTCTCCTCAAAGGAGTCTATAATTATCCCGTAGAAGACAGACATATTTAAGGACATACACAGCATCCTCTATGACCTGCCTCTGTTTTTTCAGCTATATCGAACCTGATTTCTAACCCATTTAATACTACCAGTATATTTGTACTCCCTCAAATAATGTACTACAGTCACATTTCCTTTGATGTGTTCAGATCCATGGCCAGTTTTTATTCTTTATGATTATGCTTTGGTCTACAAACTGTTTCTTCTCTCCAAACTTTAATAAATCACAAATTCTCATTATTAGATTTCTTCTGAATGACAAGGGGTCATTCTTTTCTAGCAATATCGGAAGTATTATAATTTAAAACTTCTCTTGATTAAGCATTACAACTACTTGGGAATCCTTACATCTTGAAAACAATAGTAGGTGTTAATTAATACATTTCATTAAAAGTGATTGCGAGATGAAACTCTAAGTGTCTCAGCAAATACAATGTGACTTTATATATTCTATATGTCCAAATATAATGTAGAATGAAACAATATGTGTATAGCTATTCAATTAATTTATAAATCCAACCCCCCCTAATTTTGAAAGCCAAACAAAACTTGTCAAATTTGTTTTTCTTTAAATATTTTAATAAGGTGAAAAACCTTGTAATGAATAATAACTATCTTGGAAAAAGGGGTAAACTCTCTAGATACCCCCAGGAAAGTAGTTTTCATTTGGATTGTAGTCAAAATTAATTGTAAGATGAAGAAATAAATATTTAATATTGCATTTTCTCAGAAATACATTTTATTTTATAAATATTACATCTCTATACCTTTATATACACTATGAGTTTATTTTCATTTTTTTCAGTATTATTCACATGTTGATGAAATATATATTTGTGTCATGATGATTCTAATAAAATAAGACCAAGATAAAGGCCAGAATAATAAGGGAAACGTTTGTAACAAGTAATTGAGAAAGACCTATGTATTAGAAAATAGTAATACAAGAGTCAAATTGTAATTTAAGAAAGAGAAGATAATGTATGAAAAAGCCACATTTTATTTCTTATTTTTATTTATTTAGCTAGTTAGTTTTGCAGTTTTGAAGTCTCAAACTAACTCTCCATTAAAAAAAAAAATCTATGAGGGTTCAGAGAACTGTAACAGACACATTGCCAGGGAAATCTTTCTGAGAAGCTCAAGGTTCAGAAGACACCAACGAAAGGAAAAGAGTCAATAAGATTGGAACATAATGAATTTCCACCCTAAATCAAAGAACATGCAAGAGAAAAATCACAGTATTCTGGTTACATTGGTCAATATGTTTTCTTGACGGAATCTGACTAAACCACCCCAAGCAGAAGCAATCAATACTGGGATTAGTGAACACTTATTTTACAGAAATGAAGTTCTAGTTACTTTAAAGTATGAGAGCTTGTGACCATAAAGGGAAAACACGGTGAATTAGCATTGTTCACCCAGAGATGATCAGCGCTTTTAGCTGAGTCTATATAGGAAAAGAATATGCAACTGGCTTTAGGGTGATCAATCAGACACAGACAAAACAATGTCATCTGCATGACTGTTTTCGTGGCCGGAAATACTTTCCTATATTTACCTTCTGGTAGACTCTTAATAAATAAGAATAAGAAGACAAAACTCCAGATTTTACTTTTAGTGTGGAATTCATATGAGGAATTTAAAGATTTAAATCAATATTGTTAACTAAAAAGTAACAATATTAACTCAATTATTAAAGCTGGGGAAAATATTAAGTGATACATATGTCATAGAAACTTAAATATCAATCAAATAAAAGATGTTTTTATGTTCCAGTTTGTATTCTTTTAAATACATATCCAATAAAAATCAAATTACATACTAAAAAGTAAGGGCATCTGTGACTGGATGTTTAGTTGAAATGCAATATAAGAAATGTCATTAGTAAAATTGATGGATTTTACAGGCATAGATTGCATCTACTAGGGATATATTCATTGTTGATTTTACAGTTTACCTTCTAATAAACATTGCTGAAATACAAAACACAAAGTGCACAAATAATTTCTAGCTTACCATTGACAATAACAATGATATCCCGGAAGTCAATCTCTCCCCTTGCCTCCACTCTTCCTTCACATCTGTATATACCTTCATCGCTTTTATTGATGTTGAGAATCTGCAAGTTATTGTTTGCAAGCACAGCAAACCGATCTGAAAAAAACAGCAAAGGAGAAGAAAGGACATCAGTGATTGTATCTGAGGCCAGAGCACTCTCAGTTTCTAAGAATTAAACTACAGCACATTCCTGACACCATCCAACTTTTCATCAACCACAAATTCAAATTTGAAAGTAAAATGTAATTTCACAACTTCAAGTTTTCCACTCTAGCTCTGCCTTGCTATATCCCCCCCTAAAATACATTCAAGACTTTATATCCACATAAAATGGTTAGGCTATTATTTTATCCTTGGTGCTCTGAATGCAGAAATGATGCACAAAAAGAACAATGCAAGGAGTTTAGATATTGCTGACCTGACAGCTTTTATGTACATACAGCCACTTGGCTGTGGAAAGTAGTTAGAAAATTTACTGAACATCTTTCCTCAAGAATAATTAAACTGCCAATTCTTCTGTAACCTGAAAAGGCAGCCAAATGTGCAAACCACGTACAGGATATAAGAATGGTTATGACTTGAATTTATTTAAGTACTTTTTTGCAAATTACAAATTAATCTTCTTTTTGAATAATTATATTCAAGCATTAATTTTTATTTCGAGGTTAAATTTGTCTTTCTTATGCACGTGTGTAGTCTGAAAAGGCATATGGTATTTGACGTATTGACTGCTAAAAATATTTGTTTTTTCTAATTTTTTGCTTTGTGTGTATGAAAGTTTTACCTGAATGCATGTATGTGTACCAGCTGCATGTCTGTTGGATCCTCTGAAACTGGGGTTACAGATGGTTGTGAGGCACTATGTGGGTGTTATGAATTGAATCTGAGTCTTATGTCTTATGCAATCACTGAGACTAATTCCAGGACCAAAAGTGTTATGAATATATATATGAGATGCCTAGACATGATCTGTGTTTATCATCATTATCAAAGAATTTTTTTAATACCAGGGCTTTTCTTATTATGTAAATGATGCTCTCATGTCCAGTTCTACTATGTCAAGCATTTTAAATAAAATGTTACTATTTTTGTTTTAGAACTTCATCTTGCACAGTAAATATCTTTTGTTTCATTCATTAATGAATCCATATAGAATATTTAATAGCTTGCTTAACAAAATAGACACAATCTTTATCAACTCTGAATATATGCATCAAATAGAACTTCCAGTAGCATGGAAAACAAAATTCCTACAACATTTATTGTTTAGAGGCTACTTTTTTGTCTGGACCAAGTTTATTGATTTTTCTCTGTTTTGTTTTAATAGAGATGCAAAGAAATAATAAAAGGCATTTATGAAAAAGGAAGGAAAAATAAAAGAAAGTTGTCACCTGGGAGTCCTGAAGTCAATCCATGCTAAAAAGATGTTTGATGGTAGGCAAAGAAAAAGAAAAGCTATTATTTACATTTCAATGCAGGTGTTTTATAATTTTCCATCATTTTTTTCAATGTTGGAGAGGTGTGTAGAGGGGAAATAATTGAAGAATTATCGCTCAGGCAATAAGTTATTAGTACAGGGAAGCAAGTTGTCATTTATTACATAATAGGTACTTGCTTGAGATGGAAATGGGTAGATTAAGAGGCTGCCTCAGAAAGAGCACAAAATATGAGGACAAAGCCATGTTATTTTCAGGTATGTCTGTATATATAAAGAATATATAAAATTTCCATTATGCTTATTACTTTTGTATTAATCTAAGATAGCCAAAACAGACACACAGAGGCTTCCCTGGTTAGGTCAAAATGGAAACATGAAATTTCTTCGCCAAAATAAACTAGGCTGGGGAAAGGTTCCTGTACAGTACAAGTCCCCGAACTTCCAGAATGACTCAGAACTTCGGAAGACTCATGAGGCTAAAAATTCAATGTAAATATATTCTATCACACTTTTTTGGTAGAACAATAGAACAGCTATATTTTTTTTAACATGTGAACAATGGCACTGCTAGCTAATGTACCATCATGGATGCAAGAAATCTAACAGGCCTCCACTCCCTAGTGGATCTACAGGCAATTAACAACTGCTAAGAGAGGGAGAATTAGCTTTCCTCTGAATGAGTCCCCTATTTGGTTATCTATTACGAAGCTGTCATTCCTGAAAATATATGTATATATCTGCAACACTCAACAGACTCAGCAGGTTCTTTTTGTATATTAATTTACAAATACTTATACAACCTGTAACAGTAAGAGTAGTACATAATTGAAAAGAGCATGGATTTTGAGCAAGTGATAAGGGGCATGTAAAGGGTTGGAGGGAGGAGAGAGGAAGGAAAATGATGTAATTATATTTTAACCAAAACAGTTTCAAAAGAAATAATTATGTTTAAGACCATCCAAGAAGAGGAGAATGCTCCCAATCACATCAGGTTGATTCCACTGTCTTTTCCAACTTCAGAAAACATGTAACATCCTATAAATGTCAAATCCTTAAATTATGATACTTCACTAGGTCTCAGAGAAAATGTAAAAGGGAACTCTGTTTTAATTGACACGATGAAGGTGATGTTTCAAATGAAAATAAAAAGATAGTCATAGACATATATCTTGGAGAGTAATTGACCATTATTTTATTTTCTGATTAGAAAAATGTCTCTTTCAAATTACCTCTTAATAAATTCCTTTATGTAATGGATTAGAAACCACTCAAACTTTAAACGAATAATTTTATAAATGCATGCTATTTTATGTATTTATATTTATACAACTGCCCAGAGTAAAATCATTTTCTGTGGAAATGGCATGTAAAATTCCAATGTGTAACATAAAACTTTTAGTTGTTGGTAAGCTATGAAAATTAAGAACATCACTAGCATGAATATCCTAAAAAGGGCTGTTTTAAGAAGTCATAGATAACTATGAGTTTGAAAATGTTTAAAAGACTTTTATTATTTGCAAATAATTCCAATTTTAATAATAAAAAATAGAAATAAATAGATAACAATCAAGAAAAATATACATTACTTTTAATTTTGAATTTTTCAACTCTCAGCTTTTCATCTTTTTTTATTTATTGTAAATAGATGCCATACTTTGTCTTTTCTACTATGACATGTTTCAAAAAATACAGATTAGAAATTGAAAGCTTTCTTCCAGATTCCACTCTATTTGCTCACTTCAGAGTACAACACAGGAATGTGGGAAGCACACTAAACACAGAATGTATGCACTTCTGTTTAATATCTTCACATGGAACTCAGGGCAGACTCACAAGTCACGAAACTCCTTTTTTCAAGCACATACTGAATCATCCTTTGTATCTATCTCTATTTCCTGGTGTTTATTTAACCAGCAGGAATCTGTGTGAACCAGTGTTTGCAATTTTGCCTTGAAACTCATCTACATTATTCAACTTGCTTCCAAACCCAATTTAGATTATGCCAGTGCCTTTATAGAAACACTTCAGTGGTGATTCCTTTAAAAAAATTCCTATGATATTTATGGAAATGTCAAAAGGATACTGACTTTAATAGTCTTTCTTTTCCATGTTCCTTAATCATAGGGGAGCAATTCCTGGTCATTTGCATAAGCATTCAGTTTGTATGAATATGAAAGTTCAAGTTAGACTGAACTAATTTTTAGGTTCCTGCTGGGTAGCAATCACCATACCTCTTCTATAAAATATCTAGTTTAGAGGGAAACTCCTTAAGACTTGGATGTTCTAAGAGGAGGTGAGGCTTTCCATCTTACAGGCAAGTTCTCTGATTCAGAAAGTAAACAATTCAAAAACATAAGGAAGTCCCTGGAACTGAGCATATTCACTCTCCTCTCCCACAGCCTACATAATCAATAAAAACTGCTGGAAGAGTTCCTCAGACTAGATAGCTATATGGAAGAGGTACTGTCTACCTTGTTTGCTTACTGAAATTTGTGCTGGAATGGACTTCTGATGAAGCATATATATTTGACTCATTTCTGCTTACTCACGGAAGTAACTTTTCACCTATCCATGAGTAACCCCGATAAAACTCCTTGGTTCACACATTGACTTTGATGGTATTCTTACTTTTGTCTGTAGTAATTTTTCTACGTTGCATAGGTACTTACAACAGTTCCTGAGAATGTCATTGTGCTTTTTATTACCAGGCCTTGCATGTGAGGTTTTTCTGCCCTGAAAAATCCTCACATGAGGAGACTAATACCTATGCTAGTGCAAAACGACAGTTTTCTATTGACTGACATGTTTGCGACCCACCTTATCATGAACTCTCTTGAGCCTCCTGTCTTTTTTAAATGGGAACATTGAAACTTACCTTTCATAGATTTGGAGTACCTTGCTTTCAGTGACTATTTATTTACATATTCCTCTAGACTATCAATAGTTTAAAGACCATGAAAGTGTCTTCTAACAATGAATCAACATTCAATTTTTATACTGTCAGATAATTACATAAATTCTTATTGAATAAGATATTTTTCTATAATTCTGATACAAAGGAGCACTTTATTAAATGCTAACTAAAATATTTACAAAGCTGATGAGACAGTTTTCAAATTAAGCCATGTTCAGTAGTGTCTGTGTATTACTGTGTGAGTAATGATTAAAACTGAGGAAATTACACTTAGGCGCTTCCTGTGTGCCTGTGCTCATTGGCAGATGGGTCTCCTTTAGGGAAACAAGGGAAAAGCCTACTTAAATTATTCTCTTATAATGTCGTGTTGAATACCTGACAGCTCCTGTCAGAAGCACATGAGATAAACTCTCTGAGGCCCTCAATATCTGGCCTTGACTGCCAATGCAGTAACCAATAACACATTAACAAAGAATGCTCCCAGATCATCTACTTAATTTAATATCTTTACACAGCTTTTCAGTTATAAATCCAATTTTGTTAGACTAGCTGCAAAATACAACATGTTAGATGCACTACAAAAATATTCCTATAAATCCACCTAAATAGGCAAATTGTTTGAGTATTTAATGTTTAGAATCTGCCTTTAACATTCCTGTTAGAAAAGTCTGAGCTACACAATTATCATTAATTATTTTATTTTCATCGCATGTTATACAACTCAGGAATATAAAAATTTAAATCTACTGATATCTGGTTTGTAAATATTTTGTCTAGGCATAAGCTGCATACATATAATTTTGGTAAGACTCATCCTCATCATTAAAAACAGAATAAAATATAAAGCATGAATAAAAAATATCATGACTGAGTACCACACATTTAGCAACATCATTCATTTACATAGCAAACATTTATGAATACCTGATAGGTTATTTACAAGTTACAGAAACTGCTTGAAATGGACGCATTGAATCCAATGGAGATTTCAGATTTTCATACTCCATTGCAGGAGGCTTGGAAGCCATGTCAGCTATGCTACAGCAAGGTCCATTCCCATCCTCCCTGCATTTCTTAAACTCTCTTTGTTTTAAGGCTTTGTACCAAGTCACATCTTAAAAGCATTAATCATTTTTAAATCTCCTTGTGATTAATGTTTATTATAACATGTATGTAAATGCAAGCTCTAATGTTTGATAATCTATAAATGCGTAGACATTGTCATTCAATTATTATAATAAAAACCTCTGTCCTTTCAGATTGAGGGGAACAATGCTGAGAAAATTTTGTATAAATTACTCATACAATTTGTATAAAGCTTGTAGGAATTTCACATAACAAAATAAAAAGAAATTAAATGTTATATTTTATTCAACTAGAATATAAAAATGAGGTTATCATTAACTGACAACTACTGAATATGTAATGCTTGAAAAAATTATCTTAAAGTAAAAATACCAACTATTAAATATAATTATGACACATTCTCTAGTCATACTTAAAAATAGATATTCTACTTTCTTTTATGCTGTGGAAATTTCATCTCTTCAAAACACATAGTGGAATCATCTAACATGAAAAATACTCTAAAAGATTCAATTATTTGTACCTCTATGTAATGCAGGTGCAATGAAATATATAGCAAATTGAAAATGTCCCTATTCACAATAGTAAAGTAGCATAATGTAAGCAAATTATGCTTTCAGTTACAAATGTCATATTCTGGAATTTTATCTAAATCTGAATCAAAATCATGATGACAATTTGAACAAATATTCTCTTCTGTCAATTATCCATACTTATCTTTCTATAATACTTAGAATATGTCACTTTTTTGAGAGAACATTCATAGAACACAAGGTTATTTCATACTGATATTATATCCTGCTTGTATATAGTGTTCTCATGGTATTAGAATTATAACAATTAGAATCTGGGTGTTTTACTGTGCACTACTTATTTGTTTGTTTGTTTTTTTATTTTTTAACAGTGTTGTAGTAAATGGAATTCAAACACATTTTTTAAAATAGTACTTATAGTAAATTTTTGGTCTTTCTTTAATAAACCACTTGATAATTCTGCTACCAAGTCTGCTATAGACTACGTATAACTATTGAGCATAGCTATTTTCTGATTTTGTATTTTCTGGTTTTTGTTTGTTTGATTGTTTTTGTTGTGGTTTGTTTTTTGTTTGTTTGTTTGTTTTGTTTTCTTTGATTGCTTGCTTGTTGGTTTTCTGTTTTGTTTTATTTTGTGTTTTTCCTATACCCAGGTATTCCAGGTTGGTTTTGGAAGTCTTATGAAGCTGGGACGACCTTCAACTCCTGACTCTTCTATATCTATTCAACAAGTGTTGGGATTACAGGCAGTTATCATCATGACTGGTCACATGTCTTTCTTTTGCTTTCTTATTAAAAGAAACAAGGATCCAGGTGCTAGTGGCACACGCCTTTAATCCCAGCACTTGGGAGGCAGAGGCAGAGAGATTTTTGTGAGTTCGAGGCCAGCCTAGTCTACAAGAGCTAGTTCCAGGACAGGCTCCAAATCTACAGAGAAACCCTGTTTCAAAAAACCACAAAATAAGGGGGGGTACAGTATTTGGTTCAAAGATGAGAATACAGTAAATCTCAAGCTAGGTCTTAAATCTCAGAATAATTGTTTGAAATTCAGAAAAAAAATTATATCATCCATTTTGTTGTCTACTTAGTTGTTTGTCAAAATCAGATTCTTGCCATATGGCCCAGGTTGAACTTGGTTTCAAATCTCCCCCATGTCAGCCTTTTAAGTGCCAAGAATACTGGCACACAATATCATTCCTGACTCTCTGCTTCCTTTACTACAATACAGAACTTTCATATTTGAAGAAACTTCAAGTGTTTTAAGAACATATAACTTAAGGAGTTACCAAAATACTAACTGTCGGGAATGGTGGTGACTTCCTCATTGTGATACAACCAGCTGACAGCAGGGGCAGGTGAGCTGCTAACCCTGCAGACCACTTCGGCGTCCTCCCCTTGCTTGAACTCTTGAGGGGATACCACTTCTCTGAAGGTGAGTTTCTCTGTACCAAGAAAATAAATCCACTTGTTAAATATGTATCACTTACTTAACATATTGTCATCTATGATTATTAATAATATAATGAGAATTTAGATATTTAAAACCTTTATAAACAGTGATCTTGTGTCTGCTACACCTTGCCAGTATGCTCCAAGAACACAGCTTTGCTTTTTTCTCTTAAGCATTCTTGACTATGGAGTTTGTTGTTCTGCAAATTAACTTTCCACTTCAATCTTTGAATTCTCTACCTACCTCTAATTTCTCATCCAGGAAATTCCATTACATGTGTATATGAAATCATCTATATATTTATATTATTTATAGTTCAAGTCTTAGAAGAACACTGATTAGAGTCAATAAGAAGAGTCTTGGCTTAATGAATGAGCACAGATTTATGTTCAACCAAGAGTTTTCCACAAAAAACATGAATTGTTGTGACAGCAAATTTTTCATTTTTCATTTAATATTTAAATCATCAAGAATTTTGTACATCATTCAAAAAATAATGAAAGATGTTTTTAAAATTATGCATATGTCTTACTGACTTATTTTTTTGTATTTTAGAACCAGACAAAATAGAATAACATTTTAATATATTTTCCAGAAAATTTTAATGTGTCAGGGGTAGAAAATGCCAGAGATGAAGACATTCCATGAAAAGCCTGGTTTGTTTTAATATATTATATTTTTATAATAGTTAAATCAAAATTATAAAAGCAAAACTTTTTATTTCTATTTTTAAATGTATGGACTTCAATCCCCCTGAAATTTATTATTTATTTCCAGTTTTTATTTTTAAGCATATCTTATTGTGTTTGAATCCTTTGTAATGAAACTACAACACAAATGCACAACTTACGGTAAATTTCCAGAACTACTGTAGCTTCTTGTGTCTGTCCTTTCTCATCTGTCGCTTGGCAGCGATAAATCCCTGCATCTTCTATGTTTGCATTATAAATGGTTAGTCGTGATCTGACACCTTCCTTCTGGACCATCACCCTCTGCGTGGAAATGATCTTCTCTCCTTGAGGATTATACCAATCTATACTCTCGGGCTCACCAATGGCTGTAGAGAGAAAAACAAATGTTTGAAAATCGATTTGGAGTGTTTGTTTTCACAGTGACATTTGCTATTATGTAACAATTTCAGCAATTTAGTAAAGAATGTCAATAGAAGACTAGAAATCCAAAAATTGTACAAAACTGAAAGCAAACACAAATGTTAAGACAAATGTTCATCTTTGTTTAATCAACATTAAGGACTTCGTCTGTTACATGGAGGCAAGCTTCAAACATTTCATCTGAAATATATTACTAAAACATAAGCTGTGAGAACTGAAGCCTCACAGTCATAATATATGGGATTTTTTGCACAAAATATTAAAACTGCTTTAGATAGATACAAGCCAAATTGAGACATATTTTTAAAAGAAACAAATGCTAACATGATTTCATATGCAAAATTCTCATTGCTAAAGTCAAGAGACAGCAGAAGCATTGGCCCAAATAAAGAACTGCTTACAAATATGTAATTATTTTATAAAACAAAATTTGATATTTGTTATTAGAAAATTTTGAGATAATTTTACACCATGTTCAACAGGTGAAAATAAGGCCAATTGCTATATAAAAAAATAAATCCTAATGTCTCGTCCCAACAGAAATGTGTTATTATGTCATCTTCATTTGAAATTATTAACCATTTAATCATTATAATTAGAATACATAGAAATAGCAAATATCATGCTTAGAAAAATGGAATGAAGTTCATATAACATTCTGCAGAAATGTCATGTAATACATTGATTGTCAGACAATTTTTCAAAAATTTTTCTTGACTAAATATTCTTCATTTGAATTTATGTTTCATATATATATATAATTTTGTCATTTATCTTTTTCAGGTGTTAGAATTATGCAGGGTTGTACCTAATTTATTCATTACTTACGTATAACATATTCAACTTTAGTCTTAAAATTAGTCCTAATATGGGTATTTAGAATAGAATAATATTTAAATACAAGCAATTTCTTCTGTACAGATTTTATTTTATAATGTAATTTTTATAAACAAAGTAGCTACCTTGATAATTAAATAAAAATAAATTTCATAATGTTATCATATAATTGGTCACAGTGTTATCATGTAATAAATGTTCAGATACTATTTTTTAACATCAGTGTTAAATATTTAAATTTATCCAATGTACTCCATAAGAACTAAAAGCACAGGGTAAAATATCTGAATACATACCTGTACATGTGAAGAATTTAGATTCACCCACACTAAGCTCTACTTTGCTAAGTGAAATTGTCACTTGAAGAAGAGCTGAAAAAAATATTTGAGTGACAATTAATTGGGGAGTTGGGTACAAATCCTAATTAGTGATGTATAAATCACAAATTGCACACATAAATAAATTTTCCAATTTTTTAATTATTCACTATGGAAAAGATGTAAGTTTTATACATATATTCGAGCAATCTTATGCTACAATAATATGCATTTCATATTAATCTAAAAGTAGTATTTACCTATATATATA
>LOJH01010896.1:0-11111 GCA_001685095.1 Ellobius talpinus
TTGTTTCCAGGTTCTGGC
Source organism: Ellobius talpinus (assembly GCA_001685095.1). Taxonomy (NCBI): domain Eukaryota; kingdom Metazoa; phylum Chordata; class Mammalia; order Rodentia; family Cricetidae; genus Ellobius; species Ellobius talpinus. The sequence goes on from LOJH01010896.1 coordinate 19, forward strand.
TATAACAAATAATGCTGCTATGAACATAGTTGAGCATATGGTCTTGAGTTTAATTCCCAGCAATCACATGGTGACTCACAATCATTTGCAATAGATCTGGTGCCCTCTTTGGCCTACATGCATGCAGAACACTATATACATAATAAATAAGTAAACCCTTTAAATATATCATGCAACAAAAAAACCATATTTTTATCTTTATGTGTATGGATATGTTGCCTGTGTGTATGTCTGAGCACATGTGGGCAGTGCCCAGAAGACATTGGATTCCCTGAAGTTGAAGGGAATTGTGGGACATGGGTATGATGGGAGTTGAGCCTCAGTCCTCTGCAAGAGTAGGTTCTCTTAATGGTTATCTCTCCTGCTTCCCACTCCCATCCCTTCTTAACTCATCTAGAAACTTCTTTCCCTTCTTTTCTTCAGGCAAATCATTCATGGGATCTGGGGCTTCTGTACCTTATATAGCACAATCAGAAGTATGGGTAACAACTGGTACCCCTGCTCACGTGATTCAGTCAGCATTTCTTTCCACGGAAAATGCAAATCAGTAATTCTTTTCTTTCCAAAGACTCCATGACATTTCCAGTGACATTGACAGATGGGCATCTCTTTTGCGGAAGTGGAATCCTAAGATTCCAGTTAATGCCATCCTAGTACCGGGTTCTGAATCCTAACACTGAAGATTCAGGAAGTGCTAAGCCAGGTCTTTTCTGCAGAGGTTATAAACTCTTATGTGCCAACATAAACTCACTTCTCTTCCTACCTTAGAGACCATGAGAAGTGGCTTGGTGTGGAAAGCATTTAATTTTCAAAACTCCAAAAGATTAGCATGTTATATACTTTTATCACACACAGCATTAGAAAACATATCTGTTTATGATCCTGGGACAGAAATCCAGCGCAGAAGTCAGCTTTACACAGTTGCCTTAGGTTTTGAACCTCTCTGCTTCCTTCCAGAGGGACTGTATGGCTCCAAGAAATGCTATAGAACTGGCATACCAGGATCCATCTGCCACTCGAGAAGGACAAAAGTGGACAGACAAATACCTCAACCTCCTCCCCATCCAGGGGGACAATTCTGAGATGTGTCCTCAACGGTTTTCAGGCTTCGACCTTAGTTATCCACAGTGATAACCTTCCCTTTAACACAGTCTTTGGCTGGTTCTCCCCCTTCCTGCCTCACTTATCAGTCCCATGACCATATTTCCTGGCATTATCTCAGAAATAAATAGCCTGCATCCACATCTTTATTTGGAATTCACTTGGGGGAGGGACAAATCATAATCTGAGGTTGTATTTCAGAAGTTGTACGTGCAGTCTCAGGGGCCTCCTGTGAGGGTGACCTCTGAAGTGCTAAGAGTCAGCAATGACTGGACTTTCTGGCTGGAAAATTCCTAGGCCATTGCTCCAGGACCAGCATAGACCAGGAGAAACTGGTAGCTTGCCTGGCCGAGAGTGGACTATAGTAGAGCACTGGGAAAAAATAAAAACAACGTGGTAAGGCTTAGAAAATATTGCTGAAGGGCGGGAAGCTCTTAAGTATATCTGGGCAAGGCAGTGGAACTCTCTGGGAGCCTGGGGAGGGCCAGGAGGTGGGATTTTGATGTCCTTATTGGCAACTTCAATCGGTCTGACACATGTTTATAACAATTGCTTAAGATCAGTGGGACACAGAGAAAGAGCAGAAGCATGGATAAGCAAAAAGGAAAGCAAGATTTTCGCAAACCTGCTGCAGGAGGCAGAACAGGAAAATACAGAAAAGGTCTGAGAAATCAGGCCAGGCTGAACTCAACTTGAAGAAACCACTTCCAGTCACTGTGGAATATCACCCTGTCCGAGAGACCAGGCTGTGGACTCTTACTGCTAAAACTAATTCAGGGAACCAAGATAGGAAGGCCGCATTGGAGGCCCACAGGAAGCTGTTTGCTATTTTCAGTCTAGAGACTAAAACTATCAGTGGAAGGAACTGACACAGATAAGGCCCAGGAAGCTGAAAATACACATAATTGACTGAGCTCCCAAATGGACCAGAAAGCTAAGGAAGAAGGGGACAAAAAATGGTCCCAGGGTTGAGTATTCCACTACCACAACAGTGAAGACAGGCATGAGAAAGTAAGCTCTGGCCTCTGTTAACCACTGTCTGGCTTCAAGGAATCAGAGTAAGATCTAGAAAAGAAGCCAGGGCTTCCAGCAGGCAGGATTACAGCCCCTTTTACAGTGGCTAAGAGGTCACAGCTCCATGGTTCTGGAGCCTGACCATCCAGAAAGGACAGCATCCTATCTCGAAAGAGGTAATCACCAGGATTTGGTCCAGTAGATGCAGTTGTCGTATCTTAGTAATTGCTGAGAGAAATACTATTAGAAGGGAAATAACTGCTGCTGCCTGCGTAACTGAAATGTTAAGATCTAGTAGGTACAAAATACCTGGGGGAGGCCAACACACAAGCAACCTGATAAATTTTAGATTAGTTTCCCAAATAGAAACCTGCTGTTTTGTCTTTCTACACACTACAGGGACCCCCGAGCGGGGGTCTTCCCTTTGCTTCATCAACAACATTGTAGATACTCTCACTTCCACGTGGATCCAGCCAATGTGTGGCTCCAAGGAGGTCAGGAAAGAGAGAGATGGGCGGGAGGGTAACTAATTTCCTTGGGTTCCCCCTAAAAGGCCATTCCAGACACACCAAAGATCATCACTTCCCTCAAATAGGCCTAGAAGAGGCTGGAAGAACTCTGCGTTATCTTCTTGTCTCTTTGTCTAGTAGCCCTTGAATAACAACTCTTGCTGCCAGACAGGTTTTTCCTCTAGCCCTATAGTTTCCTAAGACCAACACTTCATTTACATTTGGTCTTTGTATATAGTCCTCTTTGAATAACCCATTTGAATAGGCCATCTCTTTCCTGTTCTGGCCCATTTGGTGAACTGGTAGTGATTGAAGAAGGCTGAGCCAGGCAGCTGGGCACAGTGAGAGGAGCGGGATGAGCATAGCTCCATATGATTCGGACCTGGGCTCCTTGTAGACTTAACGAAGAGCTGGCACTCAATACCATGTCTAGTCCAAGGGCTCAAAACAAAGACCTAGACAGGGCCCAAAGTTGCTACTCTAGAAATCCTTTTCCACCTGACCAGATAGATACCAGAAAGCCAAGACTAAGGTCCAAACCTGAGGATACTCAAAGCAGGCTGACAATGAGAGAGAAGGTTGGGTCCATCCACAAGGCCAGTGGTCGGCAATGAATCTGCTGCTCTTTGGGAGCCAATGAAAACTGTTACTGTCCTGCCTCATGCTCCCCAGAAATCCCCTAGCCTCAGGAGGAACCTGTGAAGGACCCAGTGTGGAAATCAAAGGTCAACTTCAGTAGGAGATCAGCTTTCCACGGAGAGACTGAGAAATTCCCTTAGAAGCCACTCCCGCTCACGTGGCTTTTAGGGCATCTGATAGCCACAAAGTCAGGAACCTTGGGAGTCCAGTTAGACAGTCACAGAGTGAGTGAGGCTACGAGTCCAGCTCGAAGGAAAAGCAGCCCACTTAGAGACGCACCTTTCATTTGCTGTCCAAGAGAAGACTCACAGTTTGAGAAGAACACACACTAAGTATTACTAAAACCTTGTGGTGAGACAGCACAGTCGGGAGGGAAGGCTGGACTGGGGCTGATTGAAAGGCTGTCTATGTAATGAGTCTTTCTCTGACCCACCAACCAGCTCCCAAATAATGACAGAGACTTCTTATTAATTATGAAAGCTCAGCCTATAGCTTAGGTTTGTTTATAACTAGCACTTAGAACTTATATTACCCTGTTTTTATTCGTCTATATTCTCTGCCTATAGCTTAGGTTTGTTTATAACTGGTACTTAGAACTTAAATTACCCCGTTTTTATTCATCTATATTCTGTCACATACCTCCCATCCTGCTTCTTTCATGGCTCCTGGTGTCTCTCCTCCTTTCTTTTTCCCAGAGTCCTCTCTGCCCCCCAGAAGTCCCTCCTAATACCTCCTGCCTAGCTATTGGCCATTCAGCTCTTTATTACACCAATCATAGCAACGCATCTTCACGCAGTGTTCCCATGGTATATTCTAAAGCATAGATGTTCAGAGAGTGGAAGGAGACTTCAAGAAAGAGACATTTTGTAATTGAGGGCTCCACAGGGAAGAAACAAGGACAGTAGCAGGTCTTCCTGGCACCAGGTGCCCAGCCTAGGCTCACAGACAGACCAGGTTTGGACTCCATGGAGACAGCATCACTGCTCCAAAGAAGACTGAAAGCAGCCATTTTCTGTCTACATTTGGAAGTTCTCTCTATCTGAGACCCAGAGCCTGGGCAGGGCAACAGTATCTAGGGTGACACATGACCAACGGACAAAATATCCCAGAGGTCCTACTAAGCAAATAAGACACTACCCAAGGTTCCCTAGGAAGATGTGGTTAGATGACCTTCTTAGAAGATATAGTCCTCTCCCTCCAGTAAGCAGGAAAGAGTTATGAACCAACAAATAAAAAGCAGAAACACTGATAAAAACTGCTCCCATAGACTGGTAGCATTGGCATGATGGAAAAGGAAGAAAGGGGTAGTTTTGTTTTATCTTATTCAAAACGTGGGCAAGGATAGAAACTAATTGGAAAGAAAGGCATGATGGGAAAGATATACTCCTAAATTGTTAATTTCAATCCCTTTTAGTTGTATCAAAAGGCTACAGTGACAGAGGTCAAAGGCAACACAAAATGTAAAGGAAAGGCCCCTAATGTGCTGCTCAGAAGGCGCCAGGCTTCCTAGCTTCTCATTAGAAGATCATCATCAAAACCTTCGCATGCTGCAAGCTCTAGCTTCCAGGCCGTGAGCTTCTGCAAGCACAGGAGGGGTGGAAATGAATATCCCCATCACTTGCTGTCTTGTAATTGCCAGGCACAAAAGGTTGTTTCTCAACATGCTTCACCATCAGTTCCTAACAAGATAGCTGAGCCTCCTACCAGAAGTTGGCCACCACCTTGTCATTTTCTAATTATATCCCATATTATGTATGGTTTCTTGTTTCCATCACACTTCCGTTGGATCTCTGTGAGGGAAGGATGTCTTCCCGGGGCCTAAAAATAGCAGGGCAGTAACAGCTGCGGCTAGCACTTGGTATGTTCTAGCAAACTAGGAAGCTCTGTCTTGTAGTCAAGTCCTCACAGTGACCCTAAGGACCACACCCGGGCCCATTTTCCAGCTTATACAGCTGAGGTCAGAGAATTTAAGTTGCTGCTTGTAGGTGGAGAGTTAGGATATGAAGCACAGGGTCCTAGAGTCCAAGCCTTGATCCGTGGAGTTCAGTGCAGAGGTGGTTGTTTGCTATCGTGTGATGTTTTATTCTTTTAACTTTTTGGGGGGCCCATTACCCAGCTCCCAGATAAATCACACCCAGAGGTTTATTCTTTGTTAGGAATGCTTGGCTTTAGCTTGGCTTGTTTCTTGCCAGCTTTTCTTAAATTAACCCATTTGTCTCTGGGCTTTTATCTTTCTTCTCTATGTCTTTACTTCTTTCTCCATGGCTTACTGTGTAGCTGGGTGGCTGGTCCCTGATGCCCTTCTCTCCTTGTTTTCTTGCTCTTCTTCCTCAGTTTTCTTTCTGTTTGTACTCTCTGCCTGCCAGCCCTGCCTATCCTTGATCTTGCCTTGCAATGGGGCAGTTGGCTCTTTATTAGGCATCAGGTGTTTTTTTTTCTTTGTTTCATTTACTTTTACTGTTTCATTCATGTCAGAAGAGAAACTGGATGGCTAGTGACGGAAGTCAGAGAGGAGACATAAAGACAGAAATCCCTTTGGCTCCTTTTTCCCTAGGTGGAAGAGACCTTGAGTTCTTCTGGAGTTTTACTTGGGTTAGCAGTTTCTGAATTGAACGGACTTTCTAGGTAGGCGGTCCCAGCACAGTGCTTTCCTGTGACTGGGTCGATAACTCAGCCAACTTTGAAAATGATCTCGGCCAGTTCATGTCTCACATGCTTTGATCCCGTGACGGGCAAAGCTCTGAGAAGCACGATGTCCCCGACACAGCTCTGCTGATGGGCATCATGAGCAAAAAAGATTTTCCGCGTGTTGAAGTACTTTAGCAAGTAGGGATCCAAAACAAGTCTGGTCACTCTTCCTTTAGCAGTTTTTACCACGGCTGTGCCAATCATCTTCCCTGTGACCCATTTGCCATGGACGGATGTACAGATTTTTGACATTATGGGTCTCTGAGCACTTTCTGGATTCTACTACTCAGACCCAGGCGGGCAAAGCATGGGATGAAGTGTGATGCCGTCACACCAGACATCAGGGGTTTTAGACAGGCAAAGAATCACGGCGTCACTGAGTTAAACAAACGCAGCATAAACAAAAGTCACACACCTGAAAATAATATTCCCCAATAGTTTGCCTCCACATAGATTAGAGAACTATGCTCCTAAGCCTCACAATGGAGGGAAAAGCCAGGTGTCATGCATATGTAGCCCATGGAAACTTTTGGAAATAAAATTATTGTGAAGTTATATTTGAAATGAACGAACAAATCAGTTTGTCTGTGCTAAGATCTGACGTGGGATCTTTTCAGAAGAGCCCTCATCATTTCAAACCAGCTTTCACCATTACCAAACTGCATTTGAAACTGACACTCTCCAATAGTTTATTTCTACAGATTTCCATGAAACATATTTTCCTCTATGATCATGACACTTCTGGGCATAATCTTCCATGAGTTGAGTAGTGGTGTGGAGGTCAAACAGCAACAGCATACCAGGAAACTAAGAGCCAGCAGGGCAAACGCCAGCTATGGCTTGTTCTTCCCAATGCAAATAGAGTGGAAGGTCATTCCATTGGGTTTTGTTTTGAACAAAATGTATTTATTGGCTAGTTTCGCACACAGTATGGACTCTGAGTAGGTAGCACCACTCTGGGAGGTCACATAAACATGACCCTATTTAAGGATATGGTGTGGAAGGAAGTGTGCTCTGAGGTGCAGGGGACAACGCTAAACAAGCTCTTCTTTGTCCTATTGGTTTGACTTACCAAAAAAGATATTAAAATGAATAAGAAATAAATAATAGAATTTTTCTATAAGTTAAAATGTAATAAAACTCCAATTATTATTATGAGTAAATACTTTCTAGCAATAATATTAATTTTTCAGAATTAAATGCAAACTTAGAGACACCAGTTATGAGGGAAGAGGAAAAAGATCCTGGCTATGAAGTGTCCTTTTCGGTATTTCAGAAATCCAACCTAACTTCTCCCTGCCCCTCTGACAGGGAGAATTCTAACCTGCTCCCCGCCCCACCCCATCCTTTAACTTCCCTCCGCCTGTACCACTCTCCCTGCATCGAGGGGGGTCAAAACGAACTGGGGATGTGTTGAAGTCTGCATCATTCCATTCCATTCACAAGAAGAAACGTACAACAAATCATTGCTAAAGAGCAAGAGATCACATGGATAGTGTTTAAACAAGAACTCTTGATCAGAGAGAGTCTCAACACACAGCAAGAATAGATGGTATCTGGTGACCTCGGCAAAGCCACAGAAGTGTGCCCGCTTGCTTACACGGGAGCAATGAGGGAGTATTAGCTTTGCGCTTCAGGAAGCTGATCAGGAGACTCTGGTAGGCTCTGAAAGGAATTCCTATCCCGAGACTTAGCCTGTTAGCCCAACAGAGGCGCTTTGCGGCACCAGATCTCACAGCAGTACCTAAAACACAATGTTCCAGTTCTGGAGGTACCTGAAGTGATCACAGCGTTCAGACGCAGCGATTACTTGCAGAACAGATCGGCCTGGCCTTAATGGCAGAGCCTGACCGACAGAATGAGGAGCAAACACCACGGATCTACAACTGATATGTTGATCACTGGTGACTTTAGAAGTTCCGGGTCTGAGGAGGGCTCCTAACAAGAATTATACAACTGAGAAGGGAATTTTGATATTTCTATGCAAGATGAGGACAAGGCCACCCCCCAACACTTTTAGACAAAAGGTCTGTAAGGACAATGATGATTAATTTTCAAAGCCAGCACATGTTATAACTGATACACACAAACACACCCCCCCCAAAAGAATAGTACTTTACATATCACAATCTTGAGGCTTGGTGTATATATTCTGAACATAAAGGCTGTACCGATACTATATGATGCATAGCAACAAGAGGGCTTAGGGAGATGGCTCAGTCAGTAAAGTGCCTGCTAAGAACACGAGAGCCCCAGTTTAGATCTCCAGAACCTATGCAAAAGCTCGATACAATGACGTGTCTGCAGCCGTAGTACTGGAGACTGGAGAAAGACAGGCCTTGGAGGTCAGGGCTTGTCTAATCAGTTAGTGAGTTCCTGATTCCGTGTGAGACTTTGGAGATACAGGAGGGCCCCTGATGCTGACCTCTGACCTACACACACATGCACCTATTGAAGCAAGCTTGGGTGAGTCCTAAATATCTCTGTGTTAGAATTCTTTACCTCGGTAGGTTTAGCATGTACCCCCAATTAAAAACCATTGGCCAAGAAGGGGTTAATCTCCAAGGAGATTGAGGTTAAGTTTTAAATGAAAGACACAATGAGCGATAATCTGACTATAGGGTTGTTGACTACCAACATCAAAGAATTAGCACCATTCAGATTAACGTGGAACCAGAACCAATTCATATTATCTTAGTGTTCCCTTGAGGCTTAATCATGTGAGGGCACTGAAAACTTTCCAAGGAATTCTCATGAAGTACAACACTTCTGGAGTAGTATATTGATAACATTTTACTTGTATGTATTTAACCAATTAAATCTACTACTTTTTAACGTAGAATTTACCTACACAAATGTAATGCATTTAAAAGGACAGACAATGCCTTTCTTGCAGAAGATGAATATAAAACTAAAATATCCGAGCACTATTCATAGTCCTTAACTATGAAAATGAAGAAAAATCTTTGCTTTTAAATAAATACGTTCCGAGGGCCACGTTAGAGCTCCGCAGAGACGCCACTAGAGGGCACTATAAACAGACTACAGAACGAATCCGCCTAGACCTTGACTTCCTGGTACAGTTCTCACCTACAGCTTTTGCCTGAGTTTTAAACAGTTAATGATGAAAGAAGATACTTATCTTTGAGACCTAGTTGAGTTCTTCCGCCATATCTAGTTCCCATAACATCTTCATCATTATGACTTAGGGGATCCCCACCAAGGTTGAAAATGTGCAAAGTAACATTAGAAGGCTCTGCCTGAGTGACACCAAACCAGACCGCCTCAGGTTTCATGGACTCTGAAGCTTTCCAAATACTTAATGATGCATCACCAAATTATAGAATGACGCCATCTATGTGCTTATCCTGAGATTTAACAGGTAGATACATATATTTATTTTAGTTTTCATAAGAAACACATTATTGGAGGCTGAGAAAATAGCTCAGTGGGTGCTTGTTGTGTAAGCATAAGAACTTGAGTTTGAATCCCCAACACCCACAATAAAAAACAAAAAAACACACAAACCTGGCACAAGGCGGTGGTGGCACACGCCTTTAATCCCAGCAGGAGGCAGAAGCAGGCAAATCTCAGGTTTACAAAGCAAGTTTCAGGACAGCCAGGGCTACACAGTGCAACCCTGTCTCAAAAAAACAAAACAAAAAAGAACAAAAATGGCATGGATATGCAAGTAAACCCAACATTGGGTGTGAGGGGCAGAAACGCAGATTTCAGAAGATTTCTGGCCAGCAGCCCAGCTGAAACACCAAACTTTAGTATGAGGCCTTGTCTTAAAGGAACTGGGTGATGAGTGAGAAGTGATGATAGCCAGTGTTCTCTGGTCTCTCTGCACGTGTGCGCACACACACAGACACACACACACACGCACACACACGCGCGCACACACACAATCAATCAATCAATCAACCATATTGTAGAGTAAATTAAAGTCTTTTGAAATCTCCTAGGTCCACCCATTTCGCTTCTTCCCTACTTTTAACAAGCTCCGAAGGAACCACTACTGAACGTTGATATGTGTCCTTCTCACCCTTACAAGAGAAGGCCCTCCATTCATACTAAGGTCATCTCTTTATGTCTGTGGAATTAGCATCATGGTGTCAACTAATTAGAGATGGTCATCAGTTAAGAAAAAGCACAGCTATAGTAAGGAGGTGCAGGCTTTTTTCTTGTTACTCTCTAAACAATATGTCATAAAAGCTATTTACATAATATTGAAAATGTATGAGGTATTTTAAGTAGCCTAGAGATAGTCTAAAATATGTGGGAAGATGTGTGTGGGTTATACACAAATCATACATGTAGGCTATATGCAAATATATTTTATAAGAAGAGATTTGAGCATCCACAAGGGGAAGCTACAAGGGGTCCTAGAACCAAGTCCCCATGGATACCCAGATAAACGTGCCGTCTATTGTTATGGTCCCAGAGGCTCTTGCTTTCCTTCTCTTTGCATTGTTTACCTTATCCATCCCACAGGATTGAAAGTTGTATTGTCTTCCTATTCTTCCAGTGCTTTATTTTCAGGTCAGCATCTATATTGCATTTAAATTTCTCAGAATCTTCTAATATGACCCCTGTCCCCATTTTTATGCATTTCAAAGCAATCTATTGCATTGCTCTCACTCCTTCTCCTTTTAACATTATTATTGCCCAACACTCATAAATTTTTCATTCCAAGTTTTCTAGTATTGGTAGTGAGAGGAGCATTTCTCTTCCATAGCTCCCTTCTTTATGTTGCTGGAAATCCATAAATAACCTCCTGGCCTTTCTTTCAATCCATCTGAATATCATTATCCCTTTACAAGGCATGTTTAGTGTTTTGTATTTTCATTATGTCTTTCTACCTCCTGTGAACACTGCGCTCCATTCTACTTTCACTGCAATGGAAACAAACAATACATCTGTGATGGTTTGAGTAAGAATGGCCCATATGGACTCATGTATTTGAATGCTTAGTCCTGACTTGGTGGAACTGTTTTGGGAAGGATTAGGAGGTGTGGCTTTGCTGGAGGGGCATGTCACTGGAGTGGAGTGGGCTGAGGTCTCAAAAGCCCATGCCAGGCTTGGGTTCTCTACTCTCTCTCTCTCTCTCTCTCTCTCTCTCTCTCTCTCTCTCTCTCT
>LOJH01010896.1:13639-24356 GCA_001685095.1 Ellobius talpinus
ATGCATGCATGTGTGTGTGTGTGTGTGTGAGAGAGAGAGAGAGAGAGAGAGAGATTTCATTATCCTCCTGCCCTTGCCCTTCCCTCCTCTTTTCCAATGGTCATTGGACTGGCTAGTTTTGTGTGTCAGCCTGACACAAGTTTGAGAGGAATGATACCCAGTTGAGGAAATGCCATCTGGAGATCTAGCTGTAAGGCATTTTCTCAATTAGTGATCAGGGAGGGCCCAGGCCATGGTGGGTGGTGCCATCCCTGGGCTGGTAGTCCTGGGCTCTATAAGAAACAGTTGAGCAAGAAATTGAAGCAAGCCAGTAAGCAGTACCCCTTCACAGCCTCTGCAGCAGCTCCTGCCTCCAGGTTCCTGCCCTGTTTGAGTTCCTGTCCTGATTTCCTTTAGTAATGAACAGCAATGTGAAGGGCAAGCTGAATAAACCCAATCCTCCGCAACTTACTTTCTGCCCAAGGTGTTTTGCCACAGCAATAGAAACTCGAAGACAGTCATGATTGAGACTTCACCCAGACTCAACCACCTAATATAACTTCTTTTCTTACTCCCTCTAGTCTCTCCATTTTCTATCTCTTCCAGAATCTAGTTTTGAGTATCAATATTATAACAATGACTTAACAATCAAGACAATGCCCCACACAGATCTACCAACCATCCAACTTGATCTACAAAATTCTTCATGAAGATTTATCTTCCTGGGTGATTCCAGGTTGTGTCCACTTGACACAACCAGCCAATGTTTTCTGACATTGCTTATGGTGCTATTTTGTTTGTGATCTAACACATAAAACTTACCTGAAGATCAGAGTGTGGAGCTAAGCCACTAGTTAGCCATAGAGACCAGGCGGTGGTAGCACACACCTTTGATCCCAGCACTTGGGAGGCAGAGGCAGAGACAGAAGGATCTCTGTGAGTTCAAGGCCACCCTGGTTACACAAGTTTGATCCAGTCTAAAGGAGAAACAGAGCCAGGTGGTGGTGGCTCACACTTTTAATCCCAGTACTTGGAAGATGAAGACAGGAAGGATATGGCTGGGCGGAGAGAGGAATATCAGATGGGAGGAGACAGGAGCACATGGCATTCAGTCTGAGGATTCATAGAGATAGGACCTTGCCCCTTGGTTCTGAGGATTTCATAGAGCTAAGAACTAGTGGCTGGCTGTTCTGCTTCTCTGATCTTTCAACTTTCAGCCCCTAACATCTGACTCTAGGCTTTTGTTATTAAGACAATTTAGAAATCGGTTACAATTGCTCCATGCACCTCCTTCTCGGTAAGTATAAAAACATTAGAATGCCTGAATTCCCAAAAGTGGTTGTTTTCCGAGAGAAGCAGCTGAGGACACCACCATCTTTCTAGGGTGCCAGTATTTGAATAAGTCTAAGATCTTTCCCATCACCTTTCAATTCTCATGTATTCATTTCTCATGTATTGACTCTTAAGTAATGAGTAGATATATTTATGTCTGGTAACAAAAAGAAATCACAGAGTACTTTATGGGTCATTATAAGGCACATAGGTGCTTGGGAATAAGACAAAAAGCTTTGCCATTATCTTAATTAGGATTTCTATTCCTGTGAAGAGACACAATGACCACAGCAACTCTTATAAAGCTAACATTTAATTGAAGAGGCAGCTTACAGTTTCAGAGATTTAGTCCATTATCATCATAGTGGGGAGCACAACAGTGTGCAGATAGACATGGTACTGGAGAAGGAGCTGCTACATATTGATATTCAGGCAACAGGAAGTAGACTGAGACAATGGATAGTGTCTTGAACATATATGAGCCCTCGAAGCCCACCCCCAAAATGACACATTTCCTCCAACACCACCATACCTATGCCAGCAAGGCCACACCTCCTAAAAGTGCCACTCCCTTTGGTGGTACATTTTCTTTCAAACCACCACAGACATCAAAGATTTTATAACTTACAGGAGACAAGATACAACAGCTTTCTTAATACTCCTTTATCTTTAATGTCCACAGGATCTGAGTACACATCTCTTCTTTCACTTATTTCTGTTTTTTTTTTAATTTAGTCTGTCTTGAGGTCTATCAATTGTATTTATATTTTAAGAGAAACAACTTTGACTTTGCTAATTTCCTCTACTGACTGCCTGTTTCTCATTAATATTTTATTTCTGCTCTTTCAAAAGTTACTTCTTTTGCTCACTTGGGGCTTTATTTGTGCATTTTTATGAATGGGTATTAATTATTCATATTGGTGAGATTCAAACTGATGCTTCTACACATTCCTTTAGTCTGTACCAACCTACCAACCTCATTTGCATCCTCCAGTTCCCTGCACTCTTCCCAATCTCTCACCATTGCTACTCTATGTTTAGCTGACTTTTGAAACTTCAATATATGAAATACAGCATGAGGTACTTTAAATTAAAAGTTAGATGAATTAAAAGCTCTTTTAGTTTTCTTGAACTGTCTCCTGGACAACTTGTTGATAACCCTCTTTATCCCTTACAGCTTTCTTTGTTCTTTTAAAAATGTAATTAATTTCTCTATGATAGAAAATTATTTCAAACACCAAGAAATATGATCATCAATGAGAAAGGAGTATGTAGATGAGACGTGTACAAATGTCATGTTTTGGCCATGTGCCATGGTGCCAGGTGCTGGGCTTAGGAAAAAGGGACAAAACCTACTTTTTTGTGTGCAATGTAATTGGAGCCTGACTGTGCAAAGCTCGCACTGGTAGAGCAAAAAGGCCCAAAATGCCTGTTTCTATATTTATTTTGTGTATGCATTTTATTTAACTGGCCTAACCTGCTGAACCATTTCAAAACAAATGTGAGACATCATGACACTTTATCCTTTAATACTCTAGCATGCATTTTAAAAAACACCTAAAGCCATTCATTCTCTGATAATTACAGTTCCATTATTGCACCTAACAATTAGTGATAATTCTGTAATCCACTCTAAACACCCAGTTGTGCTTTTAGTTTCCCCTGGCTCCCCATCCTCAGATGCCTCATCCACTCCTCTGTTTGGGCTCTGATCCCTGAAAGACTGGCTTTTAGAGACTGCCTCAACCAGGATTCCAATCAAGGTCAACCAATGAGAGGTGCCCATAGACACCAGGAGGTGATAAGGCACACTAGCAAGAATCAGGGGGTTTGGGTGAAATTGGGGTGATTCTCCTCTTCCTCCCCACCCCAAATAGTGATATGGTATTGGCTGCATCTACCACTCTATCTCTTTCTTGTTAGGTAGCACCTGCTCAGTAACTACTGAGGGCTCATCACTCTTTCTAGCTTGTTCCTTCAATTCTCAGAGGGGCTGGCGGTGGCTTCTCTGCCAAGCCATGGATGTATCAGCAACCAACCGCTTCTTTTCCTCCTGCTCATACCTCTCAACAGTCTCTTCATGAAATGATGCAGGGCTGAGTTCATTGACGTTTGACATCTGTTTCCTGCAAAGACCCTGCCTCATATGTGAACAGTTCATACCTAAACAGTTGCCATCACCGATGTGTGGCTTTTAAGTTTCTTTTTTTAACCAACATCCAATCAAGGACCTTGTGTTGGATTTGTTTCTGCCTCTTTAGTGTCTTAATCAAGACTCTCCCTTTCTCTCTGACCAATAGCCTCTTTTTATGCCCAATCCAATTGTCTAACAGAATTCCACGTGCTGAATGTGTCCAGGGTGTCCCTCAGAGTGTCACTTAGTCTGGTCTTCTCTTTGTGTCAACTTTAACTCGAATCTGGTCAAACCTTTAGATAAAACTTCCATTTTAACCCTGGTAACCAGAATATGGGTCATTTCATATATTCATAAAGTATTATTCCACAGGAGTCACACCGTGCTAGTAATAATGGAATCGTTGGATAGTAATTTCAAATTACCAAAAGAGAATAGCCATGTTTTCCCATTGTGACTGGAAAAGAAGCCCCACTGTGCTGTTTACAAGCAATCTATAGAGGTGGTGCATTGATGGGAGGCAAATCTCTGTTTCTCTGCCCTCTGCCTGGCTGTTGTAGCATCCGTTATCTATCCTGGACTACACTGTCGGTTTCACTACATCTGTTTTCCGTGTCTATCATTGCATCTTCTCAGATTAGGTAGCATCCTTTTGTCTGTAAGTGCTTTACTTTAGAGACAGAAGCTGTGTTTGTCCTGATTAGAATTGCTACAGGAAGGCAGGATAAAACCTTAGCTCTCCCCACACATTCAATTTCTCGCTCTGAGATCAGGTAATCATTGCAATGCTAAAGCTATCTATGCTGAATTTCATTAGTGAGGTCTGATATTTTATGCAATTAAGCTTAATTGGCTATCAGGGAAATTGAGTGCTACACCTTCTGAGATGCAATGAATTCAGCATGGCCTGCCTCTTCTACTTTTAATCATTACAGCAGCAGTGTCCTGGACAATCCTAGTCGTCTGTACAGTTCTAGCGCTAATAGAAATGGACCCTGGGTAGCACAAACTCTAGAAGGAAAAACCATTACCAGCAGCAGGTAATTAAACCACAATTAGATTGTACATCTCCTAGGAGTGCTCCAAATGCACTCGAAGGCTACATCTCATCTGTGTGGTGGCTGTTAATTTCACAAATCTTTGATCATGAGATTCTGGGTGCTAAGCTCCATTGTTCTGCTGATTTCTCAATATGTATCCTGAAATAAGCCATTCTGATCCCTTAAGTGCTTCTGTCTGGAAGAAATAATGGATTTTTAAAAGCTAAGTTGTTAGACTTCTGGATTCTGCTTGGGTTTTTATATGCAATCATTTTGGGGCGAGCCATTTGTTAGCCTTAAGTGCCCTTTTGGCTGTCTTGGTCGCTTGATGTTTCCCATCACAGGTGTTTACTATAGGTAGCTACTGCCATTAGCCACATGGAGACTACGCCCTGTGAGTCAAGGTGCCAAATCTCCTCTGTTTTGCCCTGGCTCTTCTCTGCAGTTACCTTTCAGTTGCTATTCCTCAACTGCAAACACTACCCCAGAGAGAAGCAACTGGGAAGAAAGGCAGTGAGTACAGCCATGCAGCAATTAACTAAATCATTCTCCAACAGGATCACCCATAATTACCTGAAATTCCGAACATCCCCTCATCATTACAAATAAAGCCTCCTTCTACAGGTGATGAAACATTTATAGCCATTGAGAACACATACAATGACTCATAGAAGCCTCTAGGCTATAGGATGTATAAACAATTACACTATGGTCCATCTGGTTATTGGAGTATTTGTTCTCAGAGCTGTTCCTTGTTTTCCTGTGTCCGCTCCTCCACGTTTGCAGAATCTGCCCCCTGCTAACCACAGTTCCCAGTGTGTTCATTTTCTATTGAGGCATGGCAAATTATTACAGACTTAGTGGCTTAAAATAATACTCATTTATGATCTCATAGTTTTGTAGTTCAGAAGTCAGAGTTCAGTGTGCTGAGTCTGCCCAGGACCTCATAAAGCCCATGTCCAGCTTCGCCTGGCATTCAGAAGGTACCAGGTGAGAATCCACTTCCTAATTCATTCAAATCAATGGCATAATTGAGTTCCTAACGATTAGAGGACTCAGGTCCCTTCCCTTGCTGGCCATCAGTGGGAGACTCAGTAGCTGACAGGAGCAATTCCTGCAAGAAAAGCACAGCCCAGCTTGAGTGGAGAAGAGGCATCATAGGAGAAGCTAAGTATTTTAGGCCACTGGGTAACACCATAGTTAGACAGTGAGTCCTTCCTTTTCTTGTACTAGACACTGAACCCAGAATACCAACCACACTAAACATGTAATCTGCCAGCCCTGTGTCATGAGCTCTTCATTGTGACAGAATCTAAGCCACAGAATGGTAAACTGTGGCCTGTGGACCAAAAGTGGCAGGAATTTGGAACAGTCTGATATAAGCTAAAAGGTTTTAGCATTTCTCTGTTTCAAGATTTATTTTTATTATTTTAATTACTTACTTGCGTGTGAGTATGTGTCTGCGTATGTATGAGTACCATTGGAGGCTGGAGATGTTCTATCCCCAGGAGATAAGAGATAAGGTGACTGAGAACTCCATGCTGTGTCTGCCAGGAACCTGTAATAGTAATACTCTCTTAGCCAGGCAATGGTGGCATAAACCTTTAATCCCAGTACTTGGTAGGCAGAGGCGGGTGGAGTTCTGTGAGTCCAAGACCAGCCTGGTCTACAGAGCTAGTTCCAGGACAACCAGGGCTGTTACAGAGAGAAATTCTGTATCAGAGGGGAAAAAAAAGTAATATAATTTCTTAACTACTGAGACAGCTCTTTAGCCTCAGGCTTTAGCTTTTCTAATGGCCACATTTAAATGACTTACATGTGCCTTTGCAATATCATGTTTTGATGCTTAGGTAGCATAAGCTAAAATATGTATTACCTGGCTCTCTCCAAGAAAAAAGAGTGAAACTTTGAATTTGATGCAGAGCAACTTTGTGTCAGCTCAGTCAGAAGAAAGGATTAGAAGGGAGGGCTGGAGGGGGTGCTTGATGATGAAGCAGGAAAGAGACAGGAGACACCCAACAGAGAAAAAGCAAGCTGGGAAACTTGATAACAGGGCTGTCCTAAAAGGTAGAATTGCCATTCAAAAGTCCCTGAAGCATAATATAATTTTTAAGTCTTTGTATAACTTATAATAATAAAAAAACCCTCTTGTTTTAATTTACATATCATTTGGTTACTAATAAAGTTGGGTTTCTTTTCCTATGTTAATTTGAAGAATTGCAAATGAGTGCCACAAATAAAATGAATAGATTTCTGAAACAGGAAGAAGCAAAAATAGTTAATATCTGTAAAATGAGTTATCTACAAAACGGAAAATATATTAAGTCTCAACCTAAAAAAATGAACAAATGTTTACTTTTAAATTAATTATTAATATCCAAATCAAGATACACTTGAGGCATGACTTCTGAGTTCAAGACTTCATGATTAGGCATTCTTAAACATGTGAGAGTTCCTGGTGCATGATACCGGTTTACTCACGGCTGGCTTGTTCGGACTGCATAGTTGTATCCTTAGGAAGACACGAAAAAGACAAGTTTTTACAAAGCGGAAATGAAGTTTATAAAACTAAGCTTTTAAAACTTCAATATGAATATTTTACTCTCAGTCAAGAATGAAACCCTTTGTGGTGGGTTGAATGAGAATGGCCCCTAGAGGCTCACGTGTTTGAATACTTGGTCCCCAGTTGGCAGAACTATCTGGGAAGGATCAGGAGGTGTGGCCCTTGGTGGAGGAGGTGTGTCACTGCAGGTGGGCTTTGAGGTTTCAAAAGCCCCTGCCATTCCCAGGTAGCCCTCTCTGTCTTGTGCTTGTGGATGGAGATGAACGCTCTCAGCTGCCACTCTGGTGCCATGCCTGCCTGCCTGCCTGCCTGCTGCCATGCTCCCTGCCACCATGGTTGTAGATTCTAACCAACCCTCTGAAACCATAAATCCCAAATAAACTCTTTCTTCTAGAAGTTGCCTTGGTTGTGGTGTCCTAGTACAGCAGTAGAAATTCACTAAGACACTGTTTAATGATCCAATTAGCATCCTCTATACTCCCACTCTCCTCTGATAGATGCTTCTTTGCATCTCTGTCTTCTTCATCAGGACTTTGACAAAATGAGCTGAAAGTTTTAGTGCCCAAAAGCAAGAACACTATCAGAACCTAAAGAGCTCCCATCAAAAGCACACGGACCCTAAATTGAGAAGGCTCCTATTGGCAAGGTGAAGAAGATCTATGGGAAAAGAAATCAGTACTTAACACAGACAGACACACAGGACACCAGAGTTCATAACCATACTCAGGACAATTCAGAGTCCCCACCCGAGCCACCCACTATACCACTGTTTACTACCAAAATAGATGTAAAGAAACACCATGACCATGCAACTCTTATAAAGAAACATTTAATTGGGAGAGCTCACTTACAGTTCCAGAGGTTCAATCCATTATCATCATGGCGGGGAGCATGCTGGCATGCAGGCAGATGTGGTGCTGGAGCTGAGAGTGCTACATTTTACAGGCAACAGGAAGTCAACTGACTGTCACACTGAGTGAAGCTTGAGAAAAGAGATCTCAAAGTCCACCCCCACACTTCCTCCAACAAGACCACACCTACTCTAACAAGGCCACATCTGGGAATAGTGCTACTCCCTTTGGGAGTCATTTTCTTTCAAACGACCACAAAGGCTTTAACGTTTCTGAAAAAAAAATCTATGTTTAAACTTACTCAAAATCTAGATAGCAACAAAAATTTCCACCCAACACATGCAGAACGACAGACTTAGAAATTTAGGCAAGTCACCATTTGCTCATCTCAATGAGGTAATAGACCTAGCAAATAGCAAATAGTTGATAAATCATGATATCTACCATTGTTACAAGGAATTACTTCCTGATACATATATCAGTCCCAACATCACTAAAACTGATAAGCCTTATCATTGTACTTCATGATACAATGCTACAGGGATGGTAAAGTTCCAGCAATAAAGCATTCTTACCAATAAAATTGATGCACTTAGACAAGCTTTGAGTGCTCACAACCAGTTTATAAGAAATGTTAAGAATAGAAAACTCCTTAAAATGCCACACATGAAGACAGCAGCCAAACTCTGCATGTGGGATTTTCTGGGAACAGTAAGGATAAATAATTGTATTTTAAAATGGGAGTGGGTACAGACTAAAAGATGGAGCCGCTACAACAGCCAAATGCTGTGCGGTCCTTATGTGCATCTCAATTTGAAAGACAAATGTAGGCATAAGAAGCATTTTGGGTGATGCTAAATTTTAACATATAGTAGGTATTATAGGAAACCAGGAATCCTCTGTTAATTCTGTTGGGTACAATCATGACATTGTGGGGTGTGTGTGTGTGTGTGTGTGTGTGTATGTAATAGTCCTTACCTGATATAAATGCTCTACTTAATTTCCCCTGGTCCTCTTTAGAAGACGTGTGGGTTTCAAAACAGGTTGGCCTAATCTAAACCAGCCTTTGTGCCCCTGGATGGGATGACCCACACAAGTGACAGGTAAACTGGAGAATAAAGACTGAATTGCAAATTTGTGTTGTCAATACACAAATATCCATTCTGTGAATACAAAAAATACTTTCAGTCCCGGAGAATTCCGCATTCAGTTTGGCTGCTTGCTTTTTATACGATGTTTTTAGTTCTTCTATTCCCAGCATTTCCTATAAACCAGTGTGAGCACTCAAAGCTCTAAGCTCATCCATTTTACTGGTCAGAATGGTTTCTAACAGGAATTACCATCCCTGTGGTATTGTATCTTCGTCGGCTGAGGTGATATCTGGATAGGCTCTCTTGTGCTTAGGGAAGTGCTTACAAATACATTTGTAATTCAGCACAAAATTACATCTATGCAATGAAGAAGCAATTGTTGAAACCATGAAGTCACTCACTGAATTTTCCACTGTATTAAACCACCTTGTGAGACAGTGAGTGCAGACGGAAATGCTTCAAGGATGTGGACTGTGCGTTCAGACCCTGGATCAGGTTTGTTTCATCAACACAAATGTTCTCTATTGACAACAAGTGCCTAAGAACCTGCAGGAAGCTCAAGCCCCTCTCTACCAGGCTTTTTCTTTTGGGTCCCAAAGAAGCTCCCAAATCATGACACAGAGACTTGTTATTAATTTTGAATGCTCATTCTAGCTTAGACACATTTCTGGCTAGCTCTTTTAACTTAACCTGCTTCTCTTTACCTTTTGCCTCAAGGCTTTTTATATTTTCTTTCTTTCTGGCTGTCTCTATGTCTCACTGGCTGAAAATTGCTTAACTTCTGGCCTCAGGCATGTCCCTCATTTTCTCCTCCTTCTTTTCCTGTTCCTTCTTTTTTACTTTTTTTGAATCTAGATTTCTCCTATTTATTCTCTCTGCCTACTACCATCCCCGCCTATCCTTTCTCCTGCCTACCTATTGGCCATTCAGTTCTTTATTAAATCAATCAGGTACCTTAGGCAGGCAAGGTGAAACAGATGTAACACATCTGTACATAATTAACACACATCCTTACATCATTGAACAAATACAGCATAAACAAATATAACACATCTTTACATAGTTAAAGTATTCCACAACACCACTCCCCTCGTGGAAGGCTGTAAAAGGCCAGCTGTCAAGCTGTTGGAGATTCAGCTATGCTAATCTTTTCTTTTGCTTTTGGGTACTTTATTTCCCAATTGCAAATTTTAGAACACCAGCTCTACTTCTTCCATAAACTCTATGAAGTTCACAATATTTTCAATTCCAAGATTTCTTGTTGTTAATTATTTTTAGAAATGTGTATGTCATAGTAAAATTACCTGTGTGTGAAAATCAAGTTGGTTACAACTTGATTACTAAAAACTTACAAGTAGCTTACTAAAATCTCAATTTTATAGCTAACTACTAAAATTCCAGTTGGGCTGGGGAAATATCTCAGTTGGTAGACTGTCTGCAATACTAGCATGAAAATCTAAGTTTGGATTCACCAGAATCCACACATTAAAAGAACTGATGTGTGGCCTGCACCTATAACCCCAGCAGTGGGGTGATGCTAATGGAGATTGGAGGATCCCTGAAACTCATTGGCCAGTCGGTCTAGCTGAACCAATGAGCTTCAAGATCAGTGAGAGACCCTGCCTTTCAAGAATAAAGGTGAAGAACAATTGAGGAAAGACATTTGACATTCACCTGTGGCCTCCACAAGCAGTCTCTCTCTCTCTCTCTCTCTCTCTCTCTCTCTC
>LOJH01010897.1:0-26991 GCA_001685095.1 Ellobius talpinus
ATAGCTGCCTAGTTACCCATTGACGTTAAAACTCACTCCCCTCCTTAGGGTCTATGTTGACTGACCCACAGGGTCAGGGCAAGATCATAAAAATTCCTTTGTTCAGAGCTAATGCTTGGTGCCCCTACTATAAAAAGTGGGTTCAGAAACCCGCCTTTGGCCACAGCCTAACAAACACCATCTCTGGCTGTGGTCTCAGCTAGCTGATAAGCTTCTGTGCCCTGCGGTGCTTTTTTTTCATTTTTTATATTTAAGTTTTCTTCTGTTTTTCCTAGAATTTGGTTTCTGGAATAAAGTTTGCTTTTGGTTTATTAGACTTGGCGGTGTTCTCATCTTTGTGCAACCCCCTGGACCCAACACAGACTAACTCTCCAATGACAGGAGTGCCTCTTTCAAGAAGTATCTAGCTAAGTTTGGTTGTTCTGTTTGTTTCTTTTTCCCTAAGACACAAATAATAAAAAACAATAACTAATGTTGTTATGAGAATTAAATTGATAGTTTGTTTTAAAATATCTTATACTAGGCCTAGCAATTTAATCTCCCAATAAATGGCAGCTATCATTGCTATGATTGTCACTAAAAGCAGACTTTTGTTGCTGCTGCAGCTGCTGTTATCACTATTGATGATGATGTGTTGAGTCTGGTTGGAAGAAATTGCAGTCTTAGTGAACCGCCACTTTGAAAAGGAACGAAAAACAATTGTTTGGGATGGATGATTCCCACACATTCCAGGCCCAGCAGAGTTCTTTATCAGCAATTCCTTCTGATATATAGAGATTTAAAGCCTTTTGTATCTGTTCATGTATCAGCTTCAGCTCCAGACTCCTTTATTCCTGTTAAATTCATTAATTTTGCAAAATACTATTGCAAAAGTCATGCTAATCTGATTGTCTAGCATGAGAAGGGAGGGACACAAGTGTGTCTCTTCAGCACATGGTCTCTGCAGTGTGGGCTTCGGTCTACAATCACTCACCTAGAATCCTGGCAGTTGATACCAGAACACAGAAGAATGTTTGATGGAACCAAAGTATACTGGCAAAAAGAGGAGTGATATTCCAAATATAAGACTCTTGTTCTCAGACTGTTTTGCTTTCACTGTCAGTATCAAATCTTGAAATCGTCCTAACATGATACTAACCTTTGCCCCAAGACAAGATACACTTATCCCTTCAACATTGACCTCCTCTGTTGATTCTGACTCCAGTCCCCTCCCTGAGTGCTCTGTTAACAGCATGAGAACTGTTTGGGGACTTGTTAGTGACAGCTGAGTCCCCTGAGAAGAAGCTTTGGACACTTTAAAAGAACCAGGCATTTCAAACAGAAACTGCTTACTGCTTGTGTAGCTAATCTGCCATTGAATTTGAGGTCTGAATTGAAGTACGCCATCCAAGCCCTTTTCTCACCAGCTATTATTGCTCAGGTACGTTACAAGCAGAGTCACATGGAGCAGTTAGGAGAAGAGAAAACTGCACTCCTAAAGGGTATACTGAGCTCTGCCTCCTAGCCATGTCCCTACACCATCAAGAAGGTTTTGATGGGTGAACATGGGAACAGGAATCTTAGAGGCATAGTCCTATCTTAGCGACTGTGCATGTTCTTATAAAAGGAATGTTCACTTTTCTACTTAATCTCTCATTTCATTTCTTGTCAGAATGTAGTTCTTTGATTATTAAAATTGCAAGTGTAATCGATACCTTTCTTACATAAACTCATATTATGAAAGTTAATGACTACAGTGAATTTTGTAACAACTTGGAATATTCAAGCTCCACACTAGGTTATGGTATTCCTTGGGAGAAAATTTGTAGTTCTTTAACGTTGTAAATGGTAGATACTAAGGAGAAAGAATGAAAAGGAATGAATGAGAGGAGACCGAGGAAGAGCAGAGTAGGAGAGGAGCAAGGATGAGGAAGAGAGAGAGAGAAAGAGAGCACTAACACAGACAGCATTGTGTACCACATCACCCACTCCTGCTGTGGCCTAGCTCCCTAGGTAGAAAGAAAGCCTGTCATTGGTTAACAGCTCTTTCCATTTCACATTTGGTAAGAGAGAATGAGAATGCTGGAAACCAGAGAGGACTGCGCTAGGCAAAGGAAAATAACAAAAACTCTGCTGTGTGACATAAGTAGAAGATCAATGAAAATGGCAATAGCCAAAAAAATGTGTACTGTAATTAATGATAAAACACTTCATTAGCTTAAAAATGATATATTTGCATATAATGATACAAAAAATTCAGTTTAGAGAGGCAAGTTCTGTTACTGACCTGGATGATATCCCTTTATAGGAGTGAATTAGAGGAATCAGCTGACCCATTAATATGAAGTGACAGTGACCAGCACTAAGAATTATTGTTTGTTATTTCTACTCTGTCCCATCTTCCTCATTTACTTACAAATTTATGCAGCACGACTGTAACTAGGTTCCATGCCCATGCCAGAGTTGAGAGCTCCAGGGATGAAGCCAACCTGTCCCTTTGGTGTGAACCAAGATTTCCTCTCCTTTTTCTGACCCCTGCTCTCCCTTGGCACAATTGAATATAACTAATAAGAACAATAAAAGATGCAAGGAAAATGTTTGGAAATCACGGTCATAGCTAGAATAGAATGCCTCGGGTGGAACCCCTCTGTGTCTGAAGATGGACGGATGATAAAGATGACCACTTGACAGCACTCATTTCTCAGACTCTGAAACGAACTGGAGGCGGGTGGATGAGCACAAACTTCACAGGGAATCTGTACATCTCTTTCTAACTGGTGGCAGATTTTCATTTTGCCATTTTCTCTCCTGGTCGGCACTCTCATTCTCAGGATGATTTTGCACCATGGTCCAGCTACTGGCACTAGGCTCTCCAAATCCCCTATTCATTTCTCTGCTCCTCACTTCCTCCCTTCACAAGCCTTCACTTCTCGCTTGCATTTATGCTATTTACCCTAGCTTTCTTTCCTTATAGTGATCTTCTTTTTTCTTTAAGAATCATAAAATAATGGAGTTATTATCAAATTAAATTTTTCATTATTGCTTCTTTTAATTTACATTACAGGTGCCAAAGATGAAGAGAGAATTATATGTTTTAATTATTTTCTGTCCTTCTACATTACAAAAAAGAAGAGTTTTCAAAGAAAGTAAAACTATCATTAATTTCCTATACTTTTTCCTTAAAATGTTTCTGACATCACACCAAGCTACAGATTTTCTTTCAACGAAAAAAATCATAGAGAATATTCACTTACCTCATAATCTCCAAAATCCAACAGGAACAAATTTTTTTAATTATCTCCAATTTATAAAAACCTTCTGTGAGTCACTATGGACTTCACACTACAGTATTTTTAAAACAAACTTTTTCATTTTTTATACAATTACCGGCAGTAACCAGATCTTCTTTATATGGTCTCATTTTTCTTTGTGATTCTCTACTACACCCATTAATAAAATTAATCTAATTTTATGTACCATCTTTATTTTAACATTCCCAGAGCTATGACATAAACCCCAAACTCTGCTTTCCACATTGTATCTCCTACCAATTTTTCTACACAGATGGCAGCTGCCCTATAGTATAGACTCTTACTCAAACTAAGCATACATACACACACACAAACATATATATATATATATAAATTCTAGATACCCCCATTAATGCTTCTAGAAATTCTAGAATCCCTTTTAAATCTTGCATTCAATATGCCCCCAAACTTAACTGCATCTAGCAAATGTATTTCCTTGCTATTACTTTATATCTTGGTTCATTTACTATTGTGATATAAATTGCCAATTGCCATGCAGACACATCCAAAGTAGGGAATTCACTGTACACTAAATTTATTTTGAACTGCTTGGTTCTTGTACAAATAATTTTCTGTGAAACAGCAACATCAGTGCAGAGAAACAACAGCACTGACTCTGGATGAAATCATGGTTTGGATTTCATGTTCAGCTCTTTCCTGGCCAGGAAACTTAACCAAAGTGACCTCTTTGTCACTGTTCCCTCATCAGCATTTGGCTCCTAAGAATAGAACTTCTGTGGCAGAATTAGTGTCATCATTGAATGGCATGCGTCTAGTATGGCAAACATGGCAAACACCAGTTCAAACTTCCTAGGCTGTGATGGATAGTAACTAGGCCCTGTACACTGTGCATAGGACACAACTGCTTTTCAATGTATTGGTTCTGAAGGAATAGCAAAACAATCCTGTTCAGCCATTATAGACAACTGTGCCAAGATGTCATGTCAATCCTAGCCAAGACACATAGCTCACTCGGAGCTGAGTTCTAGGCAGTAGAGTCTAGGCAATAGATTTAAGGCTCCCTTTCCTCTGTTCTTTGTGCAGGGTTGATGCTCACCTTTTCTGCTCCACTTCTAGCAGATAATTCTGCATAGTACTTTTAGTTTGAGTTTATCATGCATATGAGGTGATTATGATTGCTTCAGTTATTAAATAGAAAATATTTCTAAAGGATAAATACACCACAAAGTATTATATGTATATGAGGTTATCTCATTGAATATTAGAGAGATCAACATTGGAGGCTAAGGTTCATAGAATCTATAGGTTATAGAGATCCACTATGATCACCCACTCTGCCACTGTAAGAAAGGGTATGATAGATGAAGTCCCCCACCTTCATATTTGTCCTGACTCCCTAGACCTGAACATTTAGATGACAGGGGATTCAGCACTGTCACTCATTTATGTGGACTATATTTTATGCCTTAGGTTGGTGGATATAACATTATAAAGCCATGGTCAACTTTTACAACAGCAGTCTCCAAAAGGCCACTTTCTTTCTGACAGGCTTTCAAGGTCTGGAAGAGCTCCATGGCTGGATCTCCATGCCCTTCTGCTCCATCTACTTGACAGTGATTTTAGGGAATCTTACCATTATCCATGTCATCCGGACTGATGCCACCCTCCATGAGCCCATGTACTATTTCTTGGCCATGTTAGCCCTCACAGATTTGGGGCTCTGCCTCTCCACACTGCCCACAGTGCTGGGAATCTTCTGGTTTGATGCCAGAGAGATCGGCTTCCCTGCCTGCTTTACCCAGCTCTTCTTCATTCACACCTTGTCTTTAGTGGAGTCGTCGGTTCTGCTCTCTATGTCCTTTGACCGCTACGTGGCAATCTGCAACCCACTGCGCTATTCTACCATTCTGACACCCAGAAGGATTGTGAAGATGGGACTGAGCTCAGTGCTGAGAAGTGCACTCCTCATTCTCCCGTTACCATTTCTACTTAAGCGCTTTCATTATTGCCGCTCTCATGTGCTCGCTCATGCCTACTGTCTGCATCTGGAGATTATGAAACTGGCCTGCTCCAGCATCATTGTCAACCATATCTACGGACTCTTTGTTGTGGCCTGCACTGTGGGTGTGGACTCCCTGCTCATCTTCCTCTCACATACCCTCATCCTCCATGCTGTAGTAGGCAAAGCCTCCCGCCAGGAGCGCCTCCGTGCCCTCAACACCTGCATCTCTCATATCTGCGCAGTGCTGCTGTCCTACATCCCCATGGTCGGCTTATCCCTTGTTCATCGTTTTGGTGAGCATCTTCCTCGCTTTGTACACCTTCTGATGTCTTATGTGTATCTGTGGGTACCACCCCTCATGAACCCCATTGTCTACAGCGTCAAGACCAAGCAAATATGCCAGCGTATTATCAAGAAGTTTGAGTTTGTAAAGTCACCTAGGTGTTTTCAGTAGAATTAGGTTAAATTGAAGAAAAAGTTTGGCCCATATAGAGCACTTTTTTAATAGGTTCATCTATGTTGTGGGAAAATACTCTAATCTCACTTATTAACAACAATAAAAAATAGTAGGTGTGCAATTGACAGTCGGTGTGGCATTGAAGGAGTTACCTACCTCTCTGTCTCTTTAGTTTTCACAATTGAAAGAACATAGAAATAAATATCCCTTCCTTTCCCATGGGGATGCTGCAAAGGTTTAATGAGGCAATTCATGGAAATCTCTAACAGTACCTGGCAAGTATATAATTCTCCATATTTACCTATGTTTAGAATGTGAGAAAGTGCAAACTGGCATGTGTTTCCTCCTTCAATCCTCACTGGTCTATGGAATTTAACTAGTGGTTCTTTTTAATTTACATTTTGATGCACTTTATTGACTTATTATCATGATAATTTTTATTCATTCGCACATATCTGAACCCATATCCACAGTAGTGAATTTTCGTGAAGGTACCTCTTATATGCACAGGTACACATGTGTGTGCATGCACACTCACACTGCTGTTCTTATTGTTTCTATGTTTGTATGTTTTCTGTGCCTTACTTATTTGTATTTGGTATGTATGTTGTTGCTGTCCACTTTGTGTCAGTTTGTTTATTATCACATTTGCCTAGATAAATAAGTAACAAACTATGGTATTTTATATTCTGACACAGAACAAAGTATCGTATTCATAAACTTCACTTAGAGTCACGAGAACTATAAAGGTTTGGTTCAACAATCTCTTTCTGTCCAGTGTCTTAATTCCAGACGCAATAAAGGAAGCTATTGTAATAGAAACAAAAAGATGTAACATTTCATTATGAAGAGAAAGTAGATAAAACTAGCAACACTATAAGAAGGTTTACCACATTTAAAGCATGATCAGTTTTAGGTTCTGGTCCTCCACATGGAGGGAAGGCAACAGAATATAAACCTATGAAAGTAGTTATGCTTGCATGGTATACAGAAGCACATGTAGCAACATAAACAAACGTAGAGCCTATGCACTTAAAATATATAGATTCCTATGAACACACATCCTAATGGATTTTACCCTTCATGTGACCCAACTGCCTTCTGGTCAGTCATCATGTAATTACTGCAAATGCCTGGTGAATTCAGCGTTTCTTTATTTATACTAATTGTTTCTTCAGTTCTCGTGAAGGCCTAAGACCATCAAGTGATCACCTCCCACCATTTGAGATATATTGAATGCTCATAATTATCAGTAGTCCATAGATAGGTCTGCTTTGAATCAGAAGTTTGTGTTAGTCCTCCCTGACCAACAAGCAAACACCTAGCCCTCCGCCTACAGCAGTTTCACATGAGCTTAGCTCTGACACAGCTGTCAACTCCAGAAGAGGTCTTAGAACATTGCTGCATGCTTGCTATGTTTGCTGCCCCTATTCTCACACCTTCATTCTTACACAGACTGGCCTGTATGGCAGTGCCTAGTAGCTACTTCTTTCTCTTCTTCTTAACAATTCTGGAGATAGAACCCAGGTCTTTGTGCATATTATGGCCTCTGGCACTGATCTTTATATCTAATCCTTCTACACTGCTCTTGAGATACATGGGGACTCTTACTCCTCAAATTAATTAATTTATTATTATTTTCACCATGTCTTGTTTTGAATGGCTCTGATTTTTTAATCTTTTAGTGGAAGTTATTAATCTTAATTCTAACTAAAAGATATGCTTGTAAATTTTAAATGGTCATAATGTTCATCTAATAAAATGTCAAAAATAATCATTTTATTGTAATTTTCTTGAATTATTTTTATTTAACAACATCTACAATCATGAAAGGGATTATTTCCTTTCCAGTTATCACATAAGCCTTGAAGAGACAATAAGCAGTGAGATCAACTATTGTAATCAATATTACATATATCTAATAAAATAGTGCTTAGAACTATACTCAAACCTGCCTTATTTAAAAAGCTGTACTTCTTATAACTGGGCACTTTAGGTTTAGTGAACTCTAGTTTCTCCACATCATATTCTATTTTTAACTTACAAAAACTTTATGGAGACTTAAAGTTGACAGAATAAGCTTGTCTGTAATATAAATTATTCTCTATGTTCTTTCTGATTAAGATTGTTCAAAGTGAATCAAAGATTAATCACATTTCTTTTTTTTCTTTCTGTCTCTATATCTCCATTTCTTTTTTCCCTCCCACTTTATAATGTGGCATTCAAACTTAGACAAAATATTTCTAAGACTAATTTTATTATTCAAGAGCTCAGATTTAGAGCTGATAAAGAAGTATTGTCACAGGGAGTGGAGAATAAAATGTATTATTTTATTGTACATAAAACATTTTTGCTATAAAATGTGTTAAATATTTAAATAAATAGTTGGCAGAACTGAGGATAAATAAGTGTTGTAGATTAAATCATTTCTAACTTGCAAGAATTGAGTAGGGAACTATATTTAGACACAAGGTCATGAGATACAATGGAGTCAATAAAGTAGGGCCAACATCTGATAAATAATGTACTGTAAGAAGTGATTTGAACACTTAAAGAGAAGACAGGGTTGCATGTACACAGGGTGAAACATAAGGACCACTGTTGGTAGATAACTCGTGCAAACCCAGAAGGGAAGATCAGAGCTGTATACACCCTATCCTTGGATGTTGATACCTTTCAGACTGTGGGGAAAAAAGCCCTGCTGCTGTAAAGCTCCCTAATCTGCAGTATTTAGGTATGTCATCCTTCAATTAATATAGCAGGCAATTGGGTTTGAAAGTAACTCCAGACTAAATGTGAAGATACTATTTTTATAAAGAAAATTTTATTATTATTTTATAAAAAAAACTTTGATATCAGAGTTGAAACAAATCACAAAGATAAAGATACACA
The DNA here is from genome assembly GCA_001685095.1 of Ellobius talpinus. Taxonomy (NCBI): domain Eukaryota; kingdom Metazoa; phylum Chordata; class Mammalia; order Rodentia; family Cricetidae; genus Ellobius; species Ellobius talpinus. The sequence continues at coordinate 8,603 of LOJH01010897.1, forward strand.
AAACACCCAAGTCTTTGTAATGATCTTTAATGTTGAGTTTTCTAATTCACTGTGGTAAGGGTGAGGCTAAGTCATTTGCATGATCACAAGCTGAGAGGCAGTTCTAGTCTAGATCCCCTGAAGGACTGTCATTTGAACACACACGGCTTCATAACACCCTGGTACAAACAGTGTGCTCAATCAAAAATCTAGTGGACTGTGTCACAGAGGAACCTTTCTGCCAAATAACTAGATGGGAATAAAATGCAGCAGACTTGGGGACTCTGAGAAATCCCTTCGTGTTCACTCCAAAATAATGGATACAAAATAAACATTGAAATTGCCTCTACTCCTCTCTATATAATGATTTCTTCATAATCTTTCCCAGAGCCAGATAATAAAAGGTTACTCCTTTATATCCGTGAATTATCATATAAAAATGTTGGTTTTGTTTGTTTGGATTTGATCCCCAAGATTGGATCCAGGTCCTCATATAAGCTAAGAATGAATTCTACAACTGACCCCCAACTTCTTTACTGTTTTGAGATAATCACCTTAATGTACAATATCTCACCAGAACCCATGTCTACTCCCCTACTGCAGTTTTGATCTCACTAATCAGCCTTTCCCCATTCAATTCAACCTAACACTCACCAGCCTCTAGAGATTACTAGGCTCTCATCATTGCCAAGACCAAGTTTTCAGATTCTGTGTATGAGTGATGTCAACTGAGCTACTTCACTAAAAGAAGTGATTGTATTTATTTATATATTTTGAGAATTTTATACATGAGTACTTTATTTACATGATTTCTACCCCTCCCTCTCCTACCTCCAACTTCTCCCTTATAACCCTTCACTACTTCCCAAATTTGTGAACTCATTTTCTGACTATATTGTTGATTTTATAAAATTATTTATTATATTATTTTACCACACACACACAAGCACATACCCTACTATGTCAATTCAGTGTTTTTCATATGTCCATGTGTTTAGAGCTGAGCAGATGTAGCTGGATAATTTATCAGGTTGATCATACATGGAGAAAACTTTCTTCACCCCCACCCACCCCCCAAAATTTCTGTAGTTCTCCTAAGGATAGGACTTTGTGGACTGTTCCCAAACACATTGGCATGGCAATTTATGTGTTCACTCGTCAGCTCTTTTTATAGGCAACCATATCATCTATGTTTCATGGGTTCCGCATCCATAATAGGCCTAGAAGACACAATCTACAAAAAACAACCTTTGCTTCTTAGGATCTTTCTATCCTGGTCTTCCACAATGTCTTCTGAGCCCTGGGTGTAGGGTTTGTGTTATCAGTTGGGGCTAGACACTTCACACTTACTTATTCTGTGCATTTTCCAGTTATAGATCTATGTATCAGCCTCTCACTGCTTCAAAAGAAGCTCCTTTGTTAAGAGGTGATAGCCATACTTACATGCAGGTATGAGGATATATTTAGAATACAGTGAGAAGCTGTATTTATTTGGGAAAACAGCAGTAGTAGGTTTTTCTCTATGGTCTATGACCTCTCCAGCCATGGTTAGCTGGCTAGCTTTACAGTGCCAGGCATGAGTATTGTGGTACTGATTAGACTCCTAGTCCAATTAGACAGCTATTGGTTAATCCCACAATATAAGTATCACTACTGAACCATTGTGAGGATATTCTGGGGTGGTTGTTGTTATGCTTTATAAACTTTACCACCAGACAAGACTATTTCTTACTTTTTTCCTTTGACAACTTATGTATCATCTTCTACATGAGAACTCTCCTCAAGAAAGTCTTCCAGGTCAATGCAAGTTCAATTCCTCCAAGTACTATATCCAATATTTGTGGTGTCTTCAGCAACAGGGACTTAACAGTCACATTCTGGAAGGCAATATTGTTTGGGGTTCCTTTGAACACTCTGGTCACTACTAAAGGGAGACGTCCCTTTTCTGGCACTGGGTATCTGTCAGTTTTTGGCTCTTGGGTGGGACATTATCACCTGTGTGGATATGTATAATATGATTTTAAACAAGCTTATAAAATAATGTTTCCTCCTTTTCAAAGACCCTTGATGTTATTTATCCCTCCTTCCTCACTCTCCTTCTCTGTTACTCTTTACCACTCTTCAGTTAAGTCCCTCTCCTATTTTGTCCCTTTATAGCAAAACTTTTCTTTATAAATAGCATATGTGCTTATCTATCCTTAGCACACACCATGTTTAACGTATTCAAACTGAACTGCACTCTATCATACATAAAATATTACCAGCAGCACCTACTCTGCTTTGCTGGAGTAGTGGAGTATTGTAAAACTTCTCTATATCCTGTAGGGTTGGGTCCAAGTGCCTGGGACACACTGAGATGCTTACCTCACAAGAGCCCGCAACTCCCTTTCCTTTTCCTTCCAGAGTCTGAGATAATGAGGCCCAAGAGCCCAGTCTCAGTAGGGAGCGGATTAAAAGCAATTGAAAACGTCTCAGTGGCACCTCAGTTACTAAAAATTGGGGATTTCTGTGTCCATTCTCCAGTCTCTCTCTAAGCTCATGGCTCCTAGCTTCAGCTTCCTTCTTCCTTGGTGTGAGCTCTGCAGCCTCTGGACTGAGCCTTGGTATTGTGATGAGTCAGTTCAGTAGACAGGTGTTTAGCGTTCAGCTGCAGCACCAAGAGACCCTAGAAGACTCACTCTGGGTTTGATTTTGACCACAAAACACAGACAAGGATGTCTCCTGAACATGACAGCTGCAGCAACCAGTCTTCCTGACTGTGTGGAATCCCAGGTCTGATATCAAAACATTCTCAGAAAGCAAACAGCAGCTTTCTCCACTCCCCCAGCTTCCTGCCCAGGCAGTTGCCTTTTATATAGTAATAGCAGAAATAGTGATGAGAAAGGAGAGACAAGTTGAGACAGTAAAACCGAGATGAGATGGACTTGCTATTCTGAGTTCAGCATCTACCACTTCATCTACAAACAAGGTTAATGCACCTGAGGGAATTGTCTAAGAAAGAAAAGTACAGGTGTCCAGGAAGCTGACTGACCTCCTGGAAGAAAATCTTTCTGTGACATGAAATGATTACTCTCTGAGCCACTACAAAGTAGCAATAATAGACATCATCAAAGTTGCTAAATTTCATTCAGAAAGAGATTTCCAAGCAGAAAAACTATAGAAAAGATCATAGGTTAAATCTATTCCCACTCCCAATCTTGCCTATAGCAACTGTTCTGGTAATGATGGAGAACAATAAGCCCTCCCTCTGATGGGAAGTGTATACTCTGACAGTTGTCCCTTGAGCTCTTAATAGTTATTTTACTAAGTCTCAATCCCTGCCAAACCCCAAGTCAGCCCAAAGATGTTCACTCTGAAGTTAATGTATTTTGGAGTCATTTTCTGGATTTTATCTTATTTCTATTCCCTCTGCTCCAACCTACCCTTATCATGTTTACTTATTTCTACTCAGTGCTACCCACTTATAATTAAAAGAACAATTTCTAATTCCAAAGTGTATCTAGCTTCAGCTTGTAACAAATAGAGAGTAGGAATGGGAAAGTTTTGTTATAACTGTATGTCCTCTGTTATTTAACCTCTAGTCACTCCAGGCTGCTAAACATCTACCTGGAAATGTTCACTGATCTATTTTTTCAGCTTTCACTATGAACATTTTAGTTCTAGAGATCTGAGTTCCATTGCTTTTCTGGGCAGATATGTGATGTAGAGTTTGATATGATCATAATATGTTATATTCATGTGTGTGATTTTCCAAAAATTGATGACTTAAGAATTCTAAATGGAGAAAACTTGCAACCAAGAAAAAACTAAACAATGTATTTCTGATGTTAAAATAGAACAGAACGAAGAAGAAAGAAATATAATCCCTGATGAACATGTAATTTTTGCCAAGAACAGTCTACAAATAATCTCCATGGAATCTTAGACAGTTTTGTAAGTTGTCTTAATTTGAAAAAGTAGAAATAGGCTTCAAGGTTTTAATTCAAAACATATTCCTCCTCCAGCTCCAAACTGCCATGGCCACATCTTTCTCCCAACCACTTGTTTTGGTTTTTTTTCTATCATAGTCCATTGAGTCTAATTGATGCTGTCTTTGTATACATGGAAGTAGAGCCATCTGTTGGAGAATGGACCACCTAACAGGAGCCATTTCCCTGAAGAAAACTCACTCTCCCTACCTCAACTGTCCTCACCTGATAAGCTTTGCGTGTCAAAGGTTTACTGTTGATGGCAAGGAAGCTTCTATTGCAACTCTTCTGAGTTCACTTTAATAAATAACATGAACTAATTATGAAGCAGGAAAGTCTGGAGAACACAGCCCAAGGTCCCAAAGCTGTTACATCTAGTATCAGTTTCTTAAATTTTTTAAAGAACCAGCATTTGTAAAGGTCTATTAGACCCTTTGCTTTATGCTACTGCTGTTGTTTGTCTCTAACTTGTCCTTCTGTAACAGAAAGCATGACAGCTTTCGGGACTCACACTAAAAGAAAGTGTTTCTCCATCCCATTTTTCTCCAAAATCCCAGAAACAGCTGTAACTTTCTCTAAGTTACTAATCATTAACTAAAAAAGTTAACTTTCAATCAGAAAGGGAAATATATTGATCACCTGTCATATTTCACAGAGGTGAATAAAGCAAAGCCCCACTCTGCCTAAGCTTATATTTTATCGGCATTAGGAATGGAGTATCGCTACAGTAGAAGTCAAGGAACCAACTGGAAATAGACTTGTGCTCAATGACTGAACTCCTATGTGGTTATTTTTCTGTTTATGGAAAGATGGACCCTACCAGCATCATTGGATTTTATTCTATAGACTTTCAAACACTCAGTGTGCAAGAGGGGACAAAGTCATATTCTAACGCATAGGTCCACATCACTCAAATTCCTGGATTTATATAGTTTATCTAGCAGCTGACTGAGAGTGAAGGGCTCTGGTTTCATACTGTAGAAGTCAGGCATAGTCTGGCAACCCCTGCCACACACCTTCCAGGTCTATCTAGAGTCCTGTGAATTGAGCAGGATTTATGAACTAGAGTTGATGAGACTTACATGTCAGCAGGAGCAGAGAGCAGAAACAAGTGAAGGACTTTATGTACCATAACCACTATACAATGGCTGAAACTGCAACAGAGAAGAGACAGGAAGTAAAACCATCAAAATACAGGAAAGAAAGTATAGTAATGTAAGTTAAGGGAACAGAAGATCAAAGAAAAGGGGGAACCTTAGTAAAAGATATGTCAGAAAAGGTGTGTGAGGGCTTGACTGATGGTGCATTCAGAGGGTGCAGGCTCAACAGAAGTGTGGAAAAGGAAACTTACCACTTATTCTGGAAAAGCAAACAGAGATGTTCCTAGAACCAATGATGTGGGCCGCTGTAACCCCCTTCCCCCCAAATCCATGATCTTCATGGTAAAATATCACAACACTAAGGGAAGGAACTGACTTTTCCCTGCTTCATAACCCTTTCCCCAAGGTGCTTCCAGTTCCCCACGCATAAGAAAAATTCCACAGGCACAGTGGCACAGTCCTGATGACCAGAGACTCAAGATCGCCTCAGCTCAAGAGACAAGACCAGATAGTCTGGGACATAACAATGTCATAATTCAAAAAGTAAAAATCCGTGGGTTAAGAGGGCTGATCTGAAAGCCAGAGCAGAGAGAAAGAAAGGGGAGAGGAGTTTCATCAACGCAAAAGCCTCTCTACTCCAGCTCTTAGGAGTTGCTTAGGCTAATAAAGTTTCCTTATTACTGCGTCTTTGTTACTCATTGAAACTGTGAGACTGCAAACTATTTTCTCCAAATAGATGTTGATAAACTGAGGAGGGTGGGTCATGCCCATAATTTCAGCACTGGAGTGGTGGGGCAGGAGGATGAGGAATCATTGTCATCATCAGCTACACAGCAAGTTTGAGGCCAGCCTGGTACACATGAGATCCTGTCTTAATCAAAGAGGAAACCAGAAAGACTGAAATGATCTCTTGAGGGAGCTATACAGTTCCAATTATTTGGTTCTAATATTTTTTGTTCTGAATTTTTATTTTGCCAGTTTCAATCTATCACTAACATTTCTACAATTCATTTCAGGATTTGGACAGATTCCAACTGACCCGTTTCCTCCATTTGCAATGACTCCAGGACCCCTGGGAAATGGCAGCATGTCCTCTACCTTCTTGCTGAGTGGCATCCCCGGGCTGGAACACATGCACATCTGGATCACCCTCCCACTGTGCCTCCTGTATCTGGTTTCCATCCTGGGCAACTGCACAATTCTTTTTATCATCAAGACAGAGCCCTCCCTCCACGAGCCTATGTACCTCTTCCTGTCCATGCTGGCTCTGACTGACCTGGGTCTGTGTCTCTGCACCCTTCCTACAGTGCTCGGCATATTTTGGGTGGGGGCACGAGACATTGGTCATGATGCTTGCTTTGCCCAGCTCTTTTTCATCCACTGCTTGTCTTTCTTGGAATCATCTGTGCTTCTCTCTATGGCGTTTGATCGCTTTGTGGCCATCTGCCGCCCTCTGCACTATGCTTCCATTCTCACGCACACGGTGATTGACAGAATAGGCCTGGCTTCTCTGGGCCGCAGCGTTGCACTAATTTTCCCGTTGCCCTTTATGCTCAAGCGATTTCCTTATTGTGGCTCCCTAGTCCTCTCACATTCCTACTGTCTCCACCAAGAGGTGATGAAATTGGCCTGTGCAGACATCAAGGCCAACAGCATCTACGGCATGTTTGTCATTGTTTCCACAGTGGGGGTGGACTCCCTGCTCATCCTTTTCTCCTATGCACTCATCCTGCGCACGGTGTTGTCCATTGCCTCCCGGGCTGAGAGACTCAAAGCTCTCAACACATGTGTTTCTCACATCTGTGCTGTACTTCTGTTCTATACTCCCATGATTGGCTTGTCTGTAATCCACCGCTTTGGAAAGCAGGCACCCCATCTGGTGCAAGTGGTCATGGGCTTTGTGTATCTTCTCATCCCTCCTGTGATGAATCCCATTGTTTATAGTGTCAAGACCAAACAGATCCGGGATAGGGTAACTCGTGCCTTTTGTAACTAGATTAGTTCCTAATTTTCTATTTCTGCCAAGGCTTGAAATAGAGAAGATAATTTTTTGTTTAATCAAGAATTATAGAAGACTGAATAAATCACATCTCTCACATAATTATCTTGTTACAGGTGATGTTGATTAATATAATTCATAATTGTATGGTAAATCATATTGCCCCATTATGTCAGCAGAAATATGGCTAATCATACTTTCCACACAAGAAATGGACATTCTTAACATTAAGAGATGAAAGCTACTATTCTCTCCCTCTATTCATTTATTTATACCTTTATTTGTAAACTTTCTGCTTGGAGCCTTCTTGTGGAGCCCAAACACCACACTGAGAAGACCAACACCCATGGTCTTCACATGTAGATGTTCCACCTACAAAGCACATAGCAGAGCATTAGTTAAGTCAGTGTCAACACCAGTGAGTGGAAATAATTCAGATTATCCCAGCTCTTCTTTGTCTAGCCTTTCCACTGGGCAATCAGTGACAGAATCAATTCTACTGTGAAACCAATCCTAATACATGTTAGTAAATAAAAGAATTTTTAAGAGACTAAATTTTGGATCAGTTTTTAATTTTGTTGCTCAAAGTAAAGTGTGATTGAATAGCAATAGAAATGAGACATGATCTTCAATCAGATGATATTTCAGGAAAGAGAGGATAAAGAAATCTTTCTTTGGAGTGACAGCAGTCAGCCTTAGAAGTCATGTGAGAACTGGATCATTGACAATTGTAGAGGGAGTGGCTAATATCTCCCAAGCTGCTGGAACAGCATGTCCAAAGCTGAGAAGAGATGAACAAGAAACAGTGTATCCAGAGAATTAACTGGATTGATTTTTATTTTTAATTTTTATTTATTTACCTGTGTGTGAGAATTAGTGAGAGTGTAAATGTACACACATACACACTCATACCTATGTATATCAGGTCCCTCAGAGCTGACATTTAGGGTGTTTATGGGATACCCATCTTGTTACTTATGTGTTGAGATCCAAATTCAAGTTCTCATAATTAAGTAGTTAAGTGCTGTTTACCACTGAACCATTTCTCCAGTCATTTTTGTTAATGTTGTTGCTGCTGTTGCTGTTCCCTTGTATATCTAGGAAGATTGAGGAGAAGGGTAGGGAAGTGGAAAGTGGCCAACCATAGATAACATCATAAAAGTCATAAATAAACATGCCAATCAAAAGTGTTCCTTACACCCTCTCATATGTGCATCATGATTATATCAAAACATTGCTAGATATTAAAAGTAACTTTCTGAGAAATACATATTAATGGAACACTTTGACTGGAGTTACTTATGGAGAAAAAGGGCCTGAAGATGCTGCAGGGGGGGATTTAGAGCACAGAGGGAGCACAGGGATGTCATGCCCCTGCACAGTAGTCCATAATACAGATTTCAAACAAAGACTGGCTAAGCACAAAGTGGAACCACATCTCACTCATGACTGGTCCCTTTCAAGACCAAGAGCACCTAACGTTTCTCTCACACTTGGCACCACACCCACACCATTCACCAGCAGTGTCTCATCTTCTCTAGCATGAGAAAACCACTCTACAACAGTGCCTATGGGTGTACTTTAAGCATCATCATGTGTGGAACTTAAGACCATAAGTACATAGAAATCTATGAGATGGAACATTCAAAGTGGTTTAGATCATAGATGTCAGTAAACACACAAACTTCACAGAAACGTGAAGCCTGAGATTCCTGAGGTCTGTGTGTAATTCGACCATTGAACTCCATGTTTGTGGTGTGGGCTTGTAATTCCAGTACCGCGAGTACAGAGCCCTGGCCTCTGAAACCTGTTAATGAATTAAAGAGTTACATGGATAAGTTGCAGTCATGTTTAGAAGGCTTTAGCTTCTACTTAACTTGGGTAAATTGTAGTAACATATTTGACAAAATTGTGTTAAGATGGTTTGAGTTCAATTTTCTGTTAAAACACAGCTAACAATTTCCATCTTGCAAAACTGTTTCCATCATTTACAGGACAAATTTCTAAAATTAGATCTTAAGAGCTCTCGACAAAAACATAGAGAAGATAATGCATGCTAGTTTAATTTAGCTATTTCACAATGTATATACTATTTAAAACAGTAATAAACTAAATAGATATTTTTTCCTTAGAAAAATAGGAGAAAAAAGAATCAGGGCACACTGAGGCTACAAAGTTTGAAACTTAAAGAAAAGAAAGTTTCAAAGAAAATTCTTAGCAGATTTTTTTGACTTATGACAAACTTCAGTTTCTTTTATTTATTAAACAAACATGTTACAGAAGCATAAAGTCAAACATAGCATAGAAAATGTACGATAAACAAGTAAGACAGGCCAGAAATGACCCTGAAAAAAAGGGCCAGAGTTGAATTTCCAGAGTAACATTTATATGTGAGTGGATCTGGCACTTTTTATTCTCTAGAATGCCCTCTAGCTTCAGTTTTGTACATCCAGGTAAGATGGAAGCGAAGTTGTATTCTAAATAAAGCAAGAATTCCCTAAAAAAGGCCAAAATGCAGCAAATGGTACTATTGCAGTTTTGCTAAGAACTGTTCAAGGCTGGGCTTCTAACTCACTGGCAGTCCTTCCTTAGTTCTTGTGAGGCCCTAGGTGATCCCTAATACTGTGAAAGACAAAATAAGGAAAAGTGACAGTGATAACATGGGGAGGACATCTTGAGGTACAGCCAGGAACTCATGGATCAGCACTTGAAGGAGTACAGGTTTGGTATATATTGAGTGGCTACTCCCACCAACCAGCTTCTCTGGATTTAGGAACAGAACAGTGGACAAAGCAGAAAAAACTCTGCCCTTGTGACCTTCTGATAGGGTTAGTCCATCAGACAACATGAAAATGAAGAAAGAACAATACTATGGTAGAGACAGAAAATCTTTTATGGAAAAGAAGGGTAAGATGGGCCCTGGAAGGTTGCAGTTTTATAAGGGTCAAGTAAAGTTTCCCTCGGAAGAAAATATTTCAAGGATATGTGGCATGAGGCTATTGATGGAGGGGAGAGGGTTCCAGATGGCTAAAAGAATATGTGGGAAATCTAAAGTTAGAATGGGTTTGTATCAAGAATACCACTGCATACAGCACCATCAGAAGGAAGAGCATAGCAAGAAAGGAAAAGAGGTACTGTTTCTTTACGATGCAAATAAGTCATTGGCAGGTTTTGAATTTCAATCATAATGAGATGGAAAGTCACTGGAAAATTGCTGTAGTGGATATGATCCATAAAGAATTGCCTATGGGAGGAAACGGGAGGTTATCGCAACAATCCGGGAAATAGAGGGTTCTGGTTGGGAGCAAAGGGTAATAAAGCAGCATAGGTAAATGATTATATGTTCCAAGTAAACAAGATGAATTTAGTTGAGAAGTTGACATTAAGAAGTTTGCACGTCATTATGGAGGAATATTGTTCTTTATCAAGCCATGTACAAGGATCTCTATGGTTCCTAGAAGGAAAACTGAAGGTGGAGGAAGCAGAGAGGATAAAAGGAGTGGAGAATGTCCTAAGCCCCTACATTATTCCTTTAGTTCAACATGGAATTCATTTCTAATTCGTATATAACTAACTGCTTTGTAATAACAATGCCTTGGAAAATATATCTAAGCAATTGAAAGAAGTCATTCTCACCTGTCTGGGAGGAATGGGAGGGTCCATTCAACTTGTGACATTACATGCAGGCGAAAACATGTTCTGTAAAGGTGTGGTGCCTTAAGTCCTGCCTGTGGCTCAGAATCACCTTGACAGCCCCTATTCAGTTCAGCTGCCATAAACACATGACTGGGTGGACAGACAATTCTCTACTCTGATAGAAGGGTGTGGACTGTCTTAAGGGAGGAGGCTAAAGTCTCTCTTGTTCATATACCATCACTCTTTCATTTCTTTCATAATCTTTGGATTCACTTAGAAGATGAAAGTGTTTTATGGTATTCCTGGGTAGTTTCTAGACAATTTCTGGCAGTTTCTGAATTTGCAGTTATTTCTGTAACAGTATTAAGATAATTTGGATTTATTTAAAGTTTCTTTTGCAATCAGTCACACTCACACTCAGGGTTTTTCCAAACGATATAGGACCTTTACTATTGCTATAGATTAAACACATGTATAATATTTGGCATTCTACTTTTCTTCTACTGAATTGGAAAATTAATGCAATTTATTAAAAAATGTTCAATAGCCCCTTTTCAATAAATTATTTTAGTTTCATTTTGTTGTGCTATCTTTCTGAAAGATGCCATGTGTGTTAATATGAATTTATTATCATTATCATGATTTTCACAAATTCAGTAATCCATTTTTAGTGTCAGTTTCAATTTCCTATAACCAATCCCATGATTCCCTTCTACAGAATGAAAGAAAAAAAATAAGCCAAGGAAAAACGCTTATAGTAAGCAGAAAAGCACAATCTCCAATGCTTTCAGCACTCTAACTCCTGGAATTGTGAGGATGTTGATGCTCTGCAGATATAATTACAGTTACAGCTATTGAGAGTAGGATATTATTTTGATGAACACAAATCCTTAGAATGTTTTCTGACAGTGGCCAGTTTTGGAAACATGGCTATGGACTGTGTTGAGTGCATGTTGAGATGCGATGCTGTTTGTTTTGAGGAGGGAGGAAGGGTCTGTGAACCTTAAAATGCAGGTGATTTCTAGAAGTTGGGAAAGGTAAGGAAAGATACTATTTTCAGTGAGCTCAGAAAGAAATATGGGCTTGTCTACTTTTGATTTTAACCTTGTAAGACTCATGCGAGTATTTTGAACTAAGTGACTAAAGGATGAAAGCATGTCTATTGTACTTAACTGTTTAATGTATGATGTTTTGTTATACAGTAAGAGACAATAAAAATAGCATGGCAGAGTTTACTACAAGGAGAGGCTAAGGTGTAAACTAACTAGATGTGAGGTGCATTTATGCTGCTGTGCAGAAGAGCAAGGCAGACAGTGTTAGCATAGAGAAGAGAAGACCATCCATAAATGATATGAATGACTGTGTGGAGACTTGCCATTGTGGTATAAATTACTGAAAACTATTTTAAGATTTAAAATGAAGATTAATTTTAAGTATTAACTAAGAACATAGCAATGGGCATCAATGAGTGAAGAAGCACATTAGAGATGCCCCTCAGTAAAGGAGGTCTTCATAGTTTGATGACTGAACCATGCATACAAGCTTACTTCCACATCTACACACAAGTGTTGTTGTTGTGTTCCAAAAGGGACCCATACTAATTTTCATTAGTAACCGGTAAGCAGCACACCAGCCTCATGTTTCAAGATTTCTCTAGGATACTATATTTAATATTCAGTCACCCATGACAAATTCTCAAAAAGAATTTAGACCCATCATCTAAACTTCTAGCATCTTTGAAAAGTTTGTATGAGTTCATAACAAAATTGTGGCTTCAGCACCCTAGACAGAATTTCATGACAACCTTAACACCTAGCTTTCCTTCCAACTGAACTTTCAAGTACAGAATCAACCTTTTAATCATTCCTTAAAATAGTTCTTATTTCATGAAAAACGTTAATAAATAAATTTTGATGAAGTATATTGGTAACAAATTCTGTGATCTGTAGAAATCTAATTTTAAGAACTACATTTTATGTGAAAGGCACAAATACTGTGACATAAAATACTAAACAGCAACACCACAGGGTTAAAAATGATTTCTTAGGCACTTTCTAGAATGTGTCAATTTTATATAAGTTACATGTTTATTTTATAACAACAAAAATGAGAACAACCCACAACAGCAAAAACTACATCTTTCTGCTCTCTCTACCATTCCGGAACTAACAATTCACAGCAGGAGTTTTGAGTAATCTCCTGGTCTCTCCCAGATTCAATTTATCCTGAACATGGTTCAGACATGTTGCTGTCCTTCAGCGCAAAAGACTTTCAAATGTATCTAGGTTCAACTCGTTTTAGATACTCCTAAACTCCTATCTGTTATTTCACCCAAAGCTCTCACTCAATGTTTGCCAAATTAGTACTATGTGCTCTGCTAATTTGCTTTCCTTTATGGTACAAATATTATGCATTACAGAAATATTTTATAAATATTAATTGAACGATAACACATCTACTCAAATCTTAAAAATTCTTTAAAGATTGATCTAACAGTTCAATCATATAAATTTCTTTTATTTAAACTCCTTTTCAAATGCTAGTTAAGCCTCTCTAAATCATACCGTATCTCTTCACGGTTTCCTCTACCCTTATTCAGAATGTTCACAACTCCAGATTCTATACTTCACAGAACTTTGGTGTCCTGCTCGAATCCCTAACTATATTATAACCACTATGACATTGGGCACACCAAGTACCAGTAAGTACCTACTGGCAGATAATGTATTACTTATATCATCAAGTCCTATCTCATACATAAGTTAACCATTTTTCCAAGACCTTCTCCCTGATTTGCCGAGTCTTTATGCAGTACACAATGGGATTCATCGGGGTGGCACCAACAAGAACATATCTGCAACAAATATTACAATTAGGGGTTTTTGTGTTTGGCAAAGCGATGGATGGCAGCCAGAGTGAAGATGGGCACATAGAAGATGACCACAGCACAGATGTGGGAGACGCGGGTATTTAAGGCCTTGAGTCTTTCTGCCAGAGATGCAATGCTGAGTACTGTCTTCAAGATCAGCAGGTAAGATATAACAATCAAGGCAAAGTCCAGCATGGTACAGAGAGCCACAAAGAAGCCATAGATGAAATTGGCCTTGTTATCAGAGCAGGCCAGTTTCATGACATCCTGATGAAGGTAGTATGAATGAGAGAGGAGATTCTTCTGACATTATTTCAATCTCCTTACATTCAATCTCCTTATAGTGAAAGGAAACTTAAGCACTAAAGCTGTGCTCCTGAAGGCTAACGTTAGTCCCATCTTACCAACTCTGCTGCCGGTGAGGATAGAACTGTATCTTAAGGGATTGTCAATGGCAAGAAAGCGGTCCAAAAACATAATTAGAAGCACAGAGGATTGCATGAACCCATGGATAAAGAACTCTTGAGCAAAGCAGGCATTGGGTGAGATTCCCATAGCATTGAGAAAGAAGATCCTAAACATGGTAGGAAGGGAAGAGGACAAGCCCCTATCAGAGACAGCCAACATGGTAAGGAAATAATACATGGGCTCATGAAGGGAGGATTCTGTCTTGATGACAGAAATGATAATGCAGTTTCCTGTGATGGCAATGGGGTACATGAGGAAGATGGGGATGGAGATCCATGTATGAGCATATTCCAGTCCTGGGATCCCAGTTAGAAGAAAATGTTTAACCTCCAAGTTGTTAAGAACAGACATGTGGATGTGGGAGGCTAGAAGCTCATTAACTATATCTGAAACCATGTGAGAAAAAAAAGCAATCATTCTTTTAGGTGATATTCTGTTTTACAGAAATGAGTTCTATATGTTGCATTAAAGCGCATGCGTATTTAGCATATGCAGCTAGAGCATTCTTCCAAAGTTACTGTAAGTCCTTCATGTTTATATCCACCAGTGCAACAAAATCACAACTTTTCTAAATTGCTGGCAATTCAACTGTTCTGTTGGATCAGTTTAAAAAATTTCCAGAATCATTTGCACTGATTTCCCCACACAACCTTAAATAATTTCCATGTTAGCTTTACAACAAATCCTTTCACAGAAGAAAGTCTGGAACAATAGTCTACTAAAATGCTCATTGATCACTGAAAATAGTTTGGAAAGCAATAACTGCTAGAAAGCAAGTTTAAGTAATTAATGTCTTACTCTTAAGAGATAAGTTTTTATTATGCACATAATATACATGAATAAATGCATTAGGAATTTTATAAGAATGATAATAACAAAGGTGGTTCAAGCATATTTGCCACAACTTTGACTGGTATTAATTTATTTATTCTAGCTGACTGATCTGAGCCTCATTTTATATCAGTAAATTTTATCAAATCTCTGTAGATTTTTATGTTATAGATATTTGTGAAGAATCAAAGAAACAACTAAATTTATAACATTAAAACTATTTTAAATATTAACATTGTTTACACACTGGTTTATATATTATAAAACAGTGAGGAAGAACCAAGGAAGGGCCAGAGCAACAAGGACATATTAATTAACCTTCATTTAATAAATACTTATACTCCAGGAATGCTATAGAATAATTTTACAGCCCCCAAACACTAGATTAAGAGGATATAATAGTTGGTATCTGGGACTGTGAGAACAAATGAGATCACCAAAGATACAAAAAATGCACAAAACACAAATTTGAATCTCACAGAAGCTTAGGAGCTGCAAGATTTTTGAGAGTGTCCTGCATTAGAAACAGAGAGTTGGAAGAAGATTAGGATAGTGGATGTTGTAGGTTCCCAGGAAGACGAATGATCTGAGGATAGTAAATAATCAAGCATTTCCCAGAGCACTTAGAATGTCTACAGTTTAGCTAAGAAAGAAGAGCTCAGATGATTTGCATGAATATCTGGACATAAAGCTCAGTCAGGCACCTTAGCCCAATGTATTATCCTGTACCTTGAATATTGTACATAAGAATTTCTACTCAGAGGTATTTTAGCAGTGTGATATGGTCTCTAACACAATGCAGATAATCAGCAATAGCAGTTATTTTCACAAACATTCCAAGAAAAAAATGATTAGCCTTTCTTTATGACATCACATATTTGACCGATCAAATGCTGTTGTTTTCATTGACCATAAGGGTTACTTTTATTTAAAATTTTATCAAGTAAATGAGATGTTATGAGTGTCAGAATATTGCTAAATAGCCTGGTAATTAACATTGCTACTTAGCCATCAAACCATCCAACACACACACACGCTCACACACACACACACTCACACACATACATGTACACCAATACATGTGCACACATGTATAAACTCACAAGTCACACACTACACAGGCACAGGCCAAAGTTGCTTCCTCTTCCTTCCATAATTATTTATCCAGATATAAGGTGCTAAACAAAGCCTTAATTTTTAGTTTTCAATGGAATAATTGGCTCCTTGTCCTTACCAGAACCAGAAGCTCCCTTCTCTGCAAGGTGAGAGCAAGAGCCTCTGCTTTGTCCTTGGCCTTATCTAGATCAGTCTCTCCTGTTTGTTCTGGAGTACAGGCCACTGGAAGCACAGGGAAGTCCTGGGGGAACCGGCCAGTGCACTTATGAAGAACATGGTGGGCTGCAGATTAACTTCTTGGTTTCCAGGTCTCAGGAGAAACTAAAGGCAGATTAACAACTGGATGGTTACATACGTGAAAGGTAAGCAGTGGGAAATAAAATGACATTCACATAGGTCTGGAAATACAATTAAAATAGTGGACTTTGTTTAATCAAATATTCTAACTCTAATTCCAAGCCAGACCACTGGACTTTTCCTTCAGATTGGTTCCATCATTCAAAAAATAAGAAGTGATACACAAGGAGCAAATACTGGAACCACTTTACAAGCATGCAATGCTTTTCCAATAATTCACAGAGCTGTTGGCAAACAGCAAGGCACACTTGATTTGCCATCTCTCCCCAGACATCTCAGAACAACATCCCTCTTGTACTGCTTACTTTATTTCTTATAGTCTATTTGATGGGCACTTTGGGCTTCCACCATAGTTTTCTAATGCTTTTATCAAGACTGTAAGAGTTTATTCTGAGAAAAGAAAAGTCACTGAGAACTATGAAGCAACATGAAGATGATGACAATGTTTATATATAAATTAAAAGGATAAAGAGAGAAAATGGCTGTAGGCAACCATAATAGCAAATTTCAGTAATCATGTTGGAATACTTTGTCTTCTAAGTATATTAATAATATAGAATAATGAGCTTCATTATGACATTTCATCCATGTATGTAATGTGCTTTTAGCCTAGTCACCCACACCTGATACTTCCTTTTGAGACCTTTTATTCCCACTGATCTCCTTTCTCTTCTCAACACTTCTACCTTCATGTCATTTTATTTTAAACAGCCCAATAGCCTGAATTAAAGTTACTCACAGAAGCAAGGATGAGGATTTATTTAAAGGCACATGGGCAACTTACAAGTGGCTATATCTTCGAACAAAATATCTCTACCTGCCACCAGTCTACAGATCTCAAAGATGAATGGGGTCTCCTGAGCCCATCTTCCCTAGAAATGCTTAATTGCCTATAGACATTTAAGTTTGGGCTATTTCTTTTTAAATATTCATTAAAATTTTATTATAAATAATTTACAAATAAAAATCACACATGAAAATTAACCAGATCCAAACTCTATCCATTTCAATAAACTTGTTAGAACATTCTGAAGGGGATCATCATCTCAGATTTTATACTTGCACTATCAAAGATATTTTATGCACTTATCCACCACCTAAAAATGAAAAATCCATGACAGAACTAAAACCAGGAAAACAATTAGCTTTATAGCTTCTTCCATAATTTATGTGCTTATTCATTATTATTCAAAAATTAGGTGCTCCCTTGTCACCTAATATTTATCCTTTCTTGTTCTCCTTTATTTATGTCATAGTACACCTACATACGCATTTGCTTAAATGTATACAACGTATCTCTTTCTCTCTCTGTCATACACACACACACACACACTATAGAGCAGGATTCATATATGAGGGAGCATATGGGGTTTTCTTCTTTCTGAGACTGTCTGACCTCACTTAATATAGATCCTAACTACATAGTTTTCCTATAAATTATGTGGCTTCATCTTTCTTCAGAGTTGAGTAATATTCCATTTTACATATGTACCACATATTATTTTTATTTATTTTTTTTAATGTGAAAGCATTGGCTGAACCATACCCTCATCCACGTTTTGGTGATTTTTTCTTATAAATTCCAAAGTAACTGCTGCATAATACTGATACATACTGATTTGCTGATATCTTGAAATACTATAAAATGACAACTATTTTAAATAAGTTTGGTTTATAACCTGTTTTTGAGCATGTTGGCATTACCAAAGAGATGCATCATTTATCATTTTTATTCTCTTGTCTTTTGTTGTTTTGCCATTTTATTCTCTCTCCCTCTTGCTCTCCCTCTCCCTCCCTCCATCCCTCCCTCTGGACTGGGTCTCACTCTGCACCCAGGTTGGCCTTGTACTCATGACCTCCCTGCTTTGGTTGCTGGATTATAGGTGTGTGCCAACTTCAGCTGCCTCTTTTATACTCCTTCAATATTTCAGATTTTTTTCTTTTTATTGATTTTATTGAGCTATATGCTTTTCTTTTATCTCCTCCCTTCCTTTCTCCTCCCCTTCAACCTTCTCCCATGGTCCCCATGCTCCCAACTTACTCAGAAGATCTTGTCTTTTTCTACT
>LOJH01010897.1:27488-42247 GCA_001685095.1 Ellobius talpinus
TTGTTTCCAGGTTCTGGCTATGACAAACAATGCTGCTATGAACATAGTTGGACACATATCCTTATGTGAACCATTACTCATTCACCATATGATGGACAACAAAGTTGGTTCCATTTCCTTTTTATAGTGAATATCACACAATAAACATGGATACCTCTGTGCAGATACCTCTGTGGTAGGGTGTGAACTTCTCTGTGTACATGCCCAGGAGTGAATTATCTGTGTCTTATTTTAATTTTGAAAACTCTCCAATCTGATTCCTACAATGGTATATTAATTTGTACCAACACCAACAGTGAACAAGTGCTTCTCTTTCCTCAAATCCTCTCTGCCCTTTGCTGCCATTTGTTGACGACTGTCATTCTGACTGGGATGAGGTATCTCTCAAAGAAGTATTCATTTTCTTCTTTGATGACTATGAATATTGAACACTTTTAAAATAGTTATTAGTAATCTGTGTTTCTTTCTTTTTTCTTTTTCTCTTTTTGAAAACTGTCAATTTGATTAACTTGTCCAATTATTGACTGATGCTTTTACTTCCTGGTATTTAATTTCTGCAATTCTTTGTAAATTCTGGATATTAGCCCCTTGTCTGAACTGTAGCTGGTAGCGATTTTTTTTTCCTATTCTGTGATTGCTTTCTCTGGTGATAGTTTCAGTATTGTGTAGAAACTTTTCATTTCCAGGTGGTTCCATCTTTTGATACTTGGGGCTGGCCCTTGTGCTACTAGCAATCTGTTTAGAAAGTTCTCATCAACC
This sequence comes from Ellobius talpinus, assembly GCA_001685095.1. NCBI lineage: Eukaryota > Metazoa > Chordata > Mammalia > Rodentia > Cricetidae > Ellobius > Ellobius talpinus. The sequence continues at coordinate 28,248 of LOJH01010897.1, forward strand.
CCAATGTCTTGAAGAGTATTCCCAACTTCGTATTTCATTCTACTAGAAGTTTCAGTGTTTCTGCTTTTAAACGTAGGTCTTTGATCCATTTGCAAGTGATTTTTATATAAAGTGAAAGATAAAAATTAATTTCATTCTTCTGCAGGTAGACAACCAGTTATGCCAGCACCATTTGTTCAATGGCTCTATTTTTTCCACTCAGTGCTTTTGCCTCCTTTGACAAAATTAAGTGGACATAGTTTTGTCATTTTATTTCCAGATACTCGGTCCTAGTCAATTGGTCAAGGAAATAATTTATTTATAGAGGGTCATGGAGCTGATGTAATAGGTGTCCCATCAGAGCAAATCCCAGATGCACCTCCAGACATCTGCAATGTATAGATAAGAGCCTGGGCTGGCAGATCTGGGACACCAAACTGAGAAGACTGCTCTAAGTTCATTTGTTTTGCTGTTCGGTTGAGGGGTCATAGCATCGCATTATCTTAGACATGGCTTCAAAGACTGTAACATATTTAGAACAATAATATCCCAAGAACCAGAAATTAAAGGAGTCTGTAATTAAGAATGACTAGAGCAGAAGCTTCAAAATTTTAGTATTTATCTATTTATCTACCTATTTATTTATCTATCTATCTATCCATCTATCTCACTCTTCCCATCTCCCCTTCCTTCCCTTCTTCCTCCCTCCAGAATCTCTATGTCCCAAGCAGAAGAAAATGAATTATCCCAGAGTCTACCCTGATTGTGTATAATTTTTCACTAGAAATAAACAAGGCTCAATATGGCAAAGAAAATAAAGTTGCAAGTCATTTCTTTGTATACGTTTTCCGCCGAATGTGCAATGGAGCCATGGGATTGGCTGAGGCAGTGATTACGTGTTTATTGTCAATTAGCATGAGCCAGCTCTCTCCCTCCCAGCTTACTTCAAAGAAATATCTGTCATTTGTTTTTAACTACAATTTCTCTGTCTCTCAAGCATGTGTGCTAAAACGGAAAATAAGTACCACAAGCTCATGTTGGAAGTGTCAATTCAAGTCTCTAAGTAGAAGCTTCTGAAAACTTCCACCATGTCCATTCTCAGTTCTTCAGAAATCGAGGTCACCGCCTTCTTCCTGATTGGAATCCTAGGCCAGGAGCATGTTCATGTGTGGATCTCCATTCCCATCTGCCTCATGTACCTCGTGGCCATCCTGGGCAACCGTGCCAATCTCTTTGTGATCAGATCCGAATCCTCGCTCCATGCACCCCTGTTCTATTTCCTTTCCGTTCTTGCCACCTCTGACTTACGTCTGTCTCTCTCCTCCCTGCGCATCACGCTCCAGATCTTTGTGTTCAAAGCCATGGGAATCTCCCCAAATGCCTGTTTTGTTCAAGGAGTCCTCAGTGCTCCTGATCATGTGTGTCTTTTGACCACTTCTTGGCCATACACAACCCTCTTAGGCACAGCTTTATTCCACCAGTGCTAGCGTTGCTAAAGCGGGATTGGTGTTTCTCACTAAAAGCAAGCTCCTTGTGCTCCTGTTTCCTTTCACTCTTAACAGATTGGAATGTTGCAAGAAAAACCTTCTTTCTCACCCTTTCTGTTCCCATCAAAATGTCAGAAGCTGACCTGCTCTGACAACATAGTCAACATTTTCCTCCGGTTTCTTTGTTGCACTCTGTATGATGTTAGACAGTGTGCTCATTGCTGTCTCCTCTGTGCTCATTCCTGAAGACTGTGATTGAAACTGGATCCCAAAAAGAGCTCCTCAAGGCCCTCAGTACCTGTGTCTCCCACGTCTGTGCTGTGCTCATCTTCTATGTGCTAACCTTGGCTCTAGCATCCATGCACCACTTTGGTAAGCACAAGGCACCCATGGCCATAATCATCATTGCTGACATCTTTGCTAATGCCGCCTCAGATACTGTCCAAAGACACGGCAAATTTGTGAAAAGGTTCTAGGAAAATTGGGTCTAAAGTGAACATGTGATGGGGCAGGAACCTGGGTCAGTTTAGTCAGGATTGCCAAGAAGTTAATTTTTTTCAAAGCTAAGGATCGTCAAGAATTCATCAACTCCATTTTCTCAGATTCTAAGCACACTCAATCTCCCTAGCCACCAAAATCAGGCAAATTCAAGGTGGTCTAACTAGAGATGCATCATCATCTTTTTTAACCATCTTTTATTATTTATTATTTAATTGAAATTTTACATACCAGTCCAGTTCCCACTCCCTCCCCTTCTCCCACACACTCCACCTTCCCCGCCCCATCCCCCCATTCACTCCTCAGAGAGGGTAAGGCTTCCTTAATCATTTTTTTATAATTAATGCAGCCAGTAATCTAAAATACTATGTGAACATAAAACTTAACGTGAGAATTGACAGGTTTGTCAGGAACAGTTTTACAATATGATTGGAACTCACTTGTTTGATATTTTGGCTTTATTGACTGTCCCTTTAAAAATAATGAATATGAGAATAATTGAGAATTATAGGATGTTATTATTTCAATTTAAGATTTTGTTTCAGATTTTTTTCTGTCTTTCCATTATATTATTCTTTAAGAAAAAAAGGAAAAAACCTTTTTCTCTACATTGTTTTTGAGTTGCTATCAGTAATAGCCAAAATAAGGATAAAGAAAAAGGACTACATTATTGGTAAGAGTTAGAAGAGATGTAAAGAATATGGCATTTTTAAAATACCTGGAATTTTCATTAACTGATCCAAAATACCTGTTATAAACTAAAAGGTTTTGTGGGGTTTTAATATTTTGTATTTCAAGCTACGATATAGTCAAGTGCACCTAATGAGCTAGAAATAGTTTTCAAATAATCAAAAGTATTCATATGTTAGTAGCAAAAGATCTTGTGAGTGTCTGTGTGAGATACACATATGCATGGTTCCATATTTGAACAAGATAAGAAGCTAACTAAAGATGACTGGGTCTCTCAAATCATTTTGTTTCCCATTCTACCTTTATTTATGATTATTCACTGCTATACGAAGTTAAAAATATCTAAGATAATTCAATACCTTGAAAAATTGTATATAAATTAGAAGAAAATAATTGTCAACAAATTTTAATGTTTTGCTCTTTAAGCTAAACTTACAAATAATCTTTGTTCTAAAGAGCAATTTTGACAAAGTTATTTTCTAATGGTTAAATATTCCTGGTTTTATGCCCCAAAGCAGTTTGCTGGAGTTATTGTTGTTGGATATCTGAACATGACTGACACTCCTGGTTTACCTGGAGCAAAACCTTTTGCGCCTCTTCCTAGGCTACAGTTCTCAATTGTTTCTTAGTGGCTCCAAATATTCTCTAGTTAGGTCACAATACTTAGTGTCAACTTTTTAATTTGTGTTTTGTCTTAATTAAAGAATTAGACAGGTCATATTTACCCCTGTATCTCCAATGATTGGCTAAAATCATAATCAGATTGAGAAAGAGACACATATACAGAAAAGATCTAATTCTTCACAAATTGTGGTGGGGATTAAACTGACAGTCTTTTGGGTGATGGATGAATGTTCCACCACCGATTACATTCTTAGACCTTAGTTTTCTAAGGCTTGGCTACAGTGTATGCTCAGGATGACCTTGACTTCACTATGTATCTCAGGTCAGCCTCTGTCATATCCTAATTTCTGAGTCTCTAATTCTATATCCTTATAGTAGGGATAACAGGCCTGAACCACCACACTCATACTAGAAAATCCATATTGGTACAACTGAGAGACAGATAGATTAATCTTAAACTCAATGAATTTGCTGCTAAAAATAACTCATGTTCTATTAGACTCTAGAGAAATCATATTGCCATAAAAGAATCAAAAAAGAATGTTTATGCCTCTCTTAATCTTTTATATGAGTTCAGAAATTCAAATCCTTATCAAGTAGACTATTTTTGCACTAAAAGAATAAATAGAATTTAAAAAAATCTTTTCCTCTCAGCCTTTATAGAGATTCCATACATTTCCTATCAAGCTTACAATATTAATTCTTTTAGAATTTGCCCAAGGAATTCTAAAACTGAATTTACGGAAGTGTATCAGTGAATAAACAATAATAACAAATAGATGCTGGGTTTATGTGATGACATTTATTTATCTTTTATTATTAATTAATTTTAAATGATATTTTCTTATTTATAATTTATTTTTAAATGATATTTTTAAATGATATTTTCTTATTTTACATGCCTATCCCAGTCCCACTCCCTCCTCTCCTCCCATTCATCCCACTTTCCCTCCCTGCTCCACCCCCATCCACTCCTCAGAGAGAGGGTAAGGCTTTCTGTGGGAAGTCAACAAAGTCTAGCGCATCACTTTGAGGCAAGACCAAGGCCCTCCTCTCTATATTTAGTTCAAGCAAGGTATCCCTCCAAAGAGAATGGGCTCCAAAGCCATTTATCTAGGGATAAATCCAGATCTCACTGCCCCACAGTCTACCCACACATCTGTCATCCACATTCAGAGGGCCTGGTTTGGTCCTATGCAGGTTTCCCCACTGTCAGTCCAGCTAAACTTTCTGTATTTCCTTAATAAATCAATGAAGAGAACAAGCAGAAAACTTCAAACATTATTAAATACTATAAAGTTTAACACACTGAGAAGTATCACAACATGATACAAAATAGACTGACTAGTCAAATAACACTGGAAAGACAATGACAGTCTAAGGCTTGTAAGTGTAGGTTTGATATTTCCTCACAAGTACATAAAATATGTTGAGATAACTAAATTTTATTTAGATTATGAGCATAAACTGAGCTGGGTGGTGGTGGCACATGCCTTTAATCCCAGCACTCTGGAGGCAGAGGCAGGTGGATCTCTGTGAGTTCGAGGCCAACCTGGTCTACAGTGCGAGTTCCAGGACTCGGTGTGAGCATCTGAAAGAGGAGGAGTTTATCATTACTCCTGTTCTACAGTAAGAAGTTACAGCTTTAAAAATTGATCTAAAAAAACTTCAAATACTTATATTTCTAAAGCATTTAGTCTTTGAAACTAAGCCCAGAATTCATAAATCCAAAGTATGCAATTTTACACACTATATTGGACTTTCAATAATTTCGTTTCCTTCTAAAATTAATATTTAAATTTCTAAGAGTCTAAGAATATAATGGGTGATAATATCAGATACATGTTTGTGAAGACTTATTTAGAGAATTACTGAAGTATTGAAAGTAGCAACTAGTAACATAAATTATGGTTATATATTTGCCACACAGTATTAACTAAGTGATGTTCACTCAATAAATGTTAGGGATTACCTAAAGATATAGTTTTGATTTCAAAGTTCTCACAGCCTTGTGGAAAGAGCATTAAATTAATAATTAAATTTACTGATGGAATGTGGAAACTTTAAGTACACATACATGAGTAACAAATGACTTATTCTGATGGAACATGAACCTGCTGAAATAGCTAACATGCTTGAATGTGTTGCTTAAAGGTAACTAATACAAATAATTTTATCCATGAGTAATGTGACTATTGCTTGGCAATGGTTATCTGAAAAGATAGATGCAGTGAGCTAAGCAAATCAGAGTCCCTCTCCACCATTGTTTCTGCAGTGCTGTGGAGGGCTCCAGAAAACTCAAAAAGACACCAGAGATTAGGGCTGGTGTTCTTTACTTTCCAAAGAATCAGGTGGCTCAGATCAGACTATCTGTTGTTTTCCTGTGTTCAGACATGGATTATTCTAGGTGGAAATAAAGTTTCCTAACTCCATAAGTGGAAGAAGATTTTAGAAAATTCTTATGTCCTCCCAACACCACACCAAAGGCTATTTTGTTACAAAACAAATATCCTTAATTAAGGTGATCTCAAGATGCCAGAATTAAGCAAAACTGCAGTCACCATGTAACACTGCCATGTCTAGAGCAGTGGGGGCCGGAAACAGCCAGGTAGGAGGCAGCAAACACTTTCAAACAAAGGCTAGTGTCTTGAAGTAGAGTCTGCACTGAAGAAGAGATAGAGACTAAGAACCATCCTGACACGTCTAGGCCATGCAGCAGCAATGAAAGGCAGTGTGTAACTTGATGTATTGTCCTAAAGGGAAATATATGAGCAATTTAAATAGGAAAGGCATCGCCTTTGCTAAGAAAATTAAACAGGTTAACAAAAGAAGAGTGCCCGTGCAAGGAAACAGGACTCTGATTTGAACTGAAAACACCATTCAAGCCTTTTCTAGACTTTTTAATTACGTGTGTCTATGTCTGTGTCTTTGTACATATGAGTGACTTTTCCTCTCACCAGCAGGAGTGGGGGGAATAAAACTTCTTCCTCACTCCCTAGAGAATGCAAACCTCAGTGAGGAAAAAGAAGGGCTCCTCCCCAGGATTGGTCCAGGGGATCAAATCCAGGTCTTCAGACTTAACAGCAGGTGTGTTTACTCATGGTGCCACCTCATGGGTTAGGAAAATATCATTCTGCACATGAGAGTCCATATAAGTGTTTCAAACATCATCATTTTACACATTTGCTCACAAATTGACTTTGAAATGTGCCTGGAGATAACACTAAACAATCACCTTCCCCTTTAACCTTAATTCATGTACTAGAAAATTGTCTCCTTCTTTACCACCTTTCTCTGAGGCTCCTCACACTATAGTCCCTTGAACTTTTGATTCGGAGTAGCCGGTATATGGCCCGTCGAATAACCTTCATCTTCAAGCTGTAAATGATTGGATTCAGCACAGGAGGCAAGAGTAGATACATATTGGCCAAAACGCTACAGATCACCCTGGGGGTAGAACTGAAGAGACGGTGTGCCAAAGACAGTGTGATCATTGGCACATAGAAAATGGTCACAGCACAGATGTGGCAGACACATGTGCTGAGAGCTTTCTGTTGTTTTTTGGGGGCCACAATGCTCAGAACAGTACGAAGGATCAAGATGTAGGAGAAAAGAATGAACAATAAATCAGTACCATTCAGGTAGAGCTGAAGAAACATTCCCCAAAAACTACTGATCCAGGGGTTGGTGTATGTGAATTTGATCACATCTGGATGGAAACAAAATGGGTGGGAAAGCTCTTGGCCTCCCTGGAAGGACACACTGTTCACAACTATAATTGAGGGAAACATGAAAACCACTTGTCTTATAAAGATGATCAGTCCAATCACCAAGCTCATCGTGTCTGTGAGGAAAGTAGCATACTTCAGAGGGCTACAGATGGCTAGGTAGCGGTCAAAGGCCATAGCCACCAACACTGACGACTCCAGGAATGAGAAGCTATGCACAAAGAACATTTGAATGAGGCAAGTTTTAATGCTGATCTCCCGAGCATGAAACCAAAGAACGCCAAGGACAGTGGGAAGCGTTGTGATGGTCAGACCCAGGTCAACAACAGAGAGCATGGAGAGAAAATAGTACATTGGCTTGTGGAGACTTCGTTCAATGATAATTGCAAATAAGATAATACTGTTTCCCAAGAGTGCAATGGTATAGAGACCACAAACAGGAATGGAGATCCAGACATGAGCAAGTTCCAGTCCAGGAAAGGCAGTAAGAAGAAAACTGGAAGAGGAGGTTGTAGTGTTATTGAAGATCAGCATGGCGGTTGAAATATACTCTGAAAAAAAAAGTAATACTACTGTGTGTCATCAGATCCTTTCTGCAAACCCCCAAGCATTTATACATCTTTCTCAAATTACACAACTATATTCTGCATTTAGAACTACCAAATCTCCATAATATGAATTTAAACCTCTAATCTAATTTCTACAGTACCTTGGACCATTCTTGTTAGAGTCTGGCCTCATTTTCTTGCCTCTGCTCCCTCTAGATATAACTGTCTCTCGAATTTTAGACTACAAATATCTTTAAAAGCTCATGTGTTGAATTCTTGGTCCCAAGGACACACTGTTTATAGTTGAGTTTTTGAAAATTGATTGAATCATAAAATCTCTGAAATCATGAGTGTATTAATCCACTTAGATTAATAAGATATAAAGAAGTTTAGGAAAAATTAGGTAATAAGATCTATTTGAAGGAAGTTAGTCACTGAGGATATGCCATGGAGGGATGCAGCTTGATCCCTGCCTCTTCCTCCCTTTCTCTGTCCCATGGTTGCCATGAAATGAGCCATTTTTCTTCATCTTGGGCTTTTAACATACTGCCTTGCCATGCCACAGATATAAGCAACCAAGTCAAGTATCATAGATGGCATCATAAGACTAAATAAGTCTTTCCCCTGTATAAATTATTTATCTTAGGTTCATTCTCATCTTATTTTCAAGATTAGTCCTACCTTGAAATAAAATCTTATAGATATCTATCATATAATGTAGACTATGAAATCACAATAGCCATAATTGTAACCTGATAGGACTTTGTGTTGAGTCGTCAAGCTGTCGCTGAGGTTTTATGGAGATAGCACTTGAATACGAGTGAAGCACCTCAGTGCCACACTGCTATGATGCACACAGCATGATGCCCCTGTTAGTGTATGTTTTGAGATGTTGCTGTGCAGTTGAATCCTTGTACCTGAATCATTGGCCACCCTTTCGTCTACTCTCATAGTCTATTGTTAGTATCATCGATTCTTTGTTTCATTTCCTACAACTGAAAGAATTCCTTTGCTCATCTCTTGTATTTGGAAGCTGTTCTCATTGCTCTCTGCTTCTGTTTCTCTGTGTGACTTTCCAGCCCCACCCAGCTTCTGTTCTCTCCTCCTCAGTACACCTTTGCTCTATTGTTTCCATGTCTTTCCTTTGAGATCCAGCCTGTGACTTTAAACTCACTTACTGCAAGTATACTGTTTTAAAGAGCACTGTCAAGACTTGAACATTATTCTAGAAGCATTCTCATTTTCCCTACATGGACTACTAACCAGTAAACAAGATTAGTGTTTTCTAATTGCATTCACAAGTCTCTATCTGACTAACCGTACTAGAGGTAACATTGGCCCATACAAGAGACAGGAAACAATGACTTGGTTATGATCCACTCTACTCTATTCTTTAGTAATCCAAAGGCTTAAATCACTGCCTCCAGCACCAACAGTGACAGACCCCAATCTCCGTCTTTATTTATGTCACAATCCACAACATACTTAGACAGCACCAGAGTATGCCAAACTGAAAATTCTCCTTTGCTACTAAAAATTGTACCACAATGCTTGGGCCTTGGATACAATTTTTAATTATACGGCAGAAATGAAACTTAAAATTGGTATAAGCAAGTGCCATTCTTTCAATCTGGAGTGTGAGTTTCTTGATACTTATGGCATGTGTGTCTCACATCTTTCAGTGCTAGCTAGTGATACACAATCTGGAACAACAGAAATCTTTGATTAATAATATCAATTGCAGAATATTATGATCACAATAAAGAGTTCTGGCTTCTAGTTCCTTTCCTCTTTGCTTATTGTCTCCCTATTCACTGTCTCTGTCTCAATTTCTGTGAGTATTTAACAATATCCCTCTGTTTCTTCAACCACATTTTCCATCTTCCAAGATTTTCTTGAGTTTTCTTTGATCTCCCTCCTCCCATCTCTAACTCTTTCATTTTTTTTCCCTTCAATCCTTCCCCATATGCGCACTCCACTTACCTGGTCACATATCTTGAGTCTCTTCACATAGCAGAGATAAACCAGTTCCCAAGGAGGAGATTATATAGGGAGTCTCACAGAGTCACCAGACAGCAGTAATCTTGATTATTGAAGTACACTAGATGAAAACAAGAGTGATGAGATCAATATGAAATGTTCCTCCAAAGCACTCAGACATAACTTAACACACGGCTTTCAGGCTCAAACAAACCCCATCATCTATCAAAGCTGAGAGCAAAGGCCTAGCCCTGGAGGCTGACTAATAAGTGTCTTCAGAAACAACCTGCCTGTGTCAGATAACTACACCTATTTCTCTTCACCCAGCTCTGGGCTACAGATTATCAGCCAAAGAAGCAACCTAAATGTCAGAGAGTAATTAGGACATGGTTGGAAAAGCAATCCCTCTCTTCTATGATACTAATACACCTTTTGTCTAACAGGTTCTAATGCCTCACCAACAATTCCCGGGTCCTTCCTCTAATACTGGAACGCTTCCTGAGAATCCATAATACTCCACTCATGCCTGCTTTCTACTAAGCTTATAAGTATAAGCAACTTAATATTTGATGAGAAACTATATCATACTTTTATATACATTGTTATATGCATTTGTCATCAACCTAGTGAGTTAAGAGGTATTCTTCACTTTGTCACATCTGAGGGAATTAAAGACCACAGAGGTTTTTTAGTAACTTTATGTAAAAGCTAGCAGAGCAGGAATTTAAGTGCATAGCTTATTACTCAGTCAGCTTTGACACCCTCTTCAGTAAACTCTTTTAACCACATCAAATAAGGTTTCAATGCTTCATTCTCAATTAACCCATTCTTTAGCTCTCCTGATTTCAGTTGCAAGAATACATTAAATTTAAGTCTTATTTTGAATAGGATTCAACTTTCTATAGATGGCAATAAATCAATAATCTTTATAGTAACTAATTTTCCCTGGATTCTGCTTCTTTTAAACATTTTCATAGTTTCTTGCATGATGAATACACAATAAAAAGTTTCATCACAATAAGTACCTAGAGATTAATAATTTCACACATTACACATTAGAAAAAGTCCTAATTTGTGTGAAAATACATGATTCCCCATAAATGCTGAGATTTCAAACACAACTTAAAATATTGATTCCAGAAAAGAAAGGAAATACATAAACAAAAAAACCTATCTCATCTGTCTTAATAAAGTAGCAGCTTTTTATATGCAAACTACAAATGGATTGATGAAGGAATCAGGGTAACAGCACATTTCACAATAACCTCAAATAATATACACTGTCTTGTTTATGTTATACTCTAACCAAACAAATGAAAGACTTGTATGGAAAAAAATCCAGCCTTTGAAGAAAGATATTAGAAAGGATATCAGAAGATGGGAAGATCTCCCATGCTCATGGATCAGTAAGATTAACCTAACAAAAATATCATTTGTAGTTGGGTGGTCGTGATGCACAACTTTAATCCCAGCACTTGGGAGGTAGAGGCAGGAGGATCTCTGTGAGCTTGAGGCGAGTCTGGTCTACAAGAGCCAGAGGACAGGCTCCAAAGCTACAGAGAAACCCTGTCTCAGAAAACAAAAACAAAAACAAAACCCCACAAAAATATCCTTTCTAGCTAAAACAATCTACAAATTCAACGCAATTACATCAAAATTCTAACAGAATTTATTCACAGATCTTGAAAGAATAATTCTCAGCTTCATATAGAAATTCAGAAAACACAAGATAGCAAAACAATCCTGAATAACAAAAGACCTGAGGAAGATATCGTCATCCCCAAACTGAGATTGCACTAAGGAACTATAGTAATAAAAAGGGTATGGAATCAGCATAAGAACAAAACCATCAAAGTGTAGACATGCAGCTTCTAGCTCAATGCATGCACTGTCCTTTGCTCATGAAATTTCTTTTGAACATTTTGTCTCTTCGTTATAACTCCTTCCACACCACAAGCTTTATAGTATCTATGGAAACAGATAAATGAAGACACGAGAAAACGAAGAGCCACATTAACCACTGAATGCAGCGTGGTTATAATGGAGTGACGCCTGCTCAAATGTGGAATAGGTTTGACTGCATGGAAAAGGCAGAGAGGGTGGAAACTACTCTATAAATATTCCACACCACAGTGGGATGGTTATAAAATAAAATAATATTTTATCTGCTTTGTGAAAATCTGGAAGAGAGACAACTTAAAACCTCTATACCAATTGTAAAAGGTTGTCGCTTCTAGCCCTTACCTAATCAGCATACACTATGGCATGTGTTGAAGTAGCCCATTAAATCCCATTAGTGTGCCAATAAAGACATATTAATCAGATTCTGAAAACTGTTATAAAGAAAAGGTAACTAAATTTCAGATGTTAACCTATTATTTTGACTTTCTTCAGAATAGCGTATGGAGCCTCCTAGGAACATCTAATTGTTGTACCTAGTTTACTGTCCCAAGGGCACCTAGTAGCAGTGTTCCCTGGGTTCTTAGTTCCTACAGACAAGCAGGAGCCATGTGCACATGTACTTGATTGGACAATGATCAAGCAGAGGTCAGAGCCAGGTAAGATGCGAGGACCAGGGAGACCAAGCACAATGGGGAGAGATTGTTGAAGAGTGAGATGGAAGGAAGAGAAAGAGCAGGGAACACAGAAAGGAGTGGGGAGGCAGGTGCGCCATAGTAAAGGAATGCAAATCAAAGAGCAGAGATGTTTAGATGATGGGTTTGGAGTAAGAAACACAAATTAAAGATCATGGGAGCTAAATGAGAAATCTGCAACTCATTTGCAAGCAATCTTTTTTTTCCAGGAGAAAACATCAAAAAGTAGTTATGGACTAGATATGGGGTAGAGTTCCTGTGTGGGCCACTCAGAGACACTGTATACATTATTTCCTCACACTGTCTTTAAATTTGGCTGATGTGAATACTTCCTTTTTATTTTAAAAGGATATTTTTATTTAGTCTTTGAAGATTTCATATATACTGTATCTTTGTCATTTACATCCCAAACCCCTTTCCTACTCCCTCTGGGACCCTTAAAACCTTCTTCTTTGCCTTCATATCTTCCTTTTTTCTTTTTTAAAATTATTTTTATTGAGCTCTACATTTTTCTCTTCTCCCCTCTTTACCTCTCCCCTCCCCTTCAATTATTACTTGTACTCACCCATAAGTGGCTTTTAAACATAAAGCAAAGAAAACCAGGCCACAAATCACAGTCCCAGAGAACCTAGACAACAATGAGGACCCTAAGAAAGACATACATAGATCTAATCTACATGGGAAATAGAAAAAGACAAGATCTTCTGAGAAAATTAGGAGCATGGGGACCTTGGGAGAGGGTTTATATAAATGCTTCTATGAGTGTTTTTTAGAGGGATTTTTAATTTTTTTTATTTGACCCCAGTTCTACCTTTTTATAGAGACCCCATGCTCTGCACTCCCTTCCCACTCGTATAAGGACTGTGCCTACTTTGCAGCATATAAAATCAGTCATGCTATTTTAAACCATCACAGAAGCAAATTAAAATGGGCAAAACAGAGATGTTTTTAAATCATGGGGTTAACAGTGGTGAGCTCATTGGCAGAATGAGCATCCAGTTTCCTGCAACTCTGGCTGCATCACACTAGGCTCTGTTTTTTTCAGTCATGTGTTTTCACCTTGGCTAAAACTTCCAGAAGCAGAGATCTATATCCAGTGCTGTTTCTTCCTGTCTCCAATACCTTCAATATCAAGCAAATCACAAACAATTACCAAAAGAAAAAGAGACCGATGTAGATTAAGCAGTTGCATCGGCACTTTTTCTAAATGGTTGGATTTATTTTGACATATTAGGGAGGGATTTAGGTATCATGTTTTAATGGATGCCCAGGTGATGCTAATGTTGATGTGATTCACAAGTACCAATTGCATATTTTAAATATTTAAGTAATTAGAATACTAATTATATATTAGTATTCTTAGAATACTAATTATATATTAGTATTCTAATTACTTAAATATTTAATATATATATATATCCAAAGAACATGAGCGCTCTATATATCTAGTTCATGAATGTGTTTCAAAGCAAACAAAGTCAAAGCTCTGAAATTCTGAGGCTCATTCCATTATATCAGAGTCTGATTATGCTGTCCTTGGGATTTTTTTGCTTTCTTAACTCTGATTTTGTTTTTCCAAAAACTTTTACTGTAGCATTTAGATTTTCATAGATATTTTGTACAGCAGTTTTAAGCTAATCCTAAGAACAGCATAAATATGTTCCATTTACTTCTGTAGTATTATTAAAAGGCATATTTGCCTCCAATATAGCAACCCAAATGTAAAGATTTATAAAGTAGTGACATTTTATCTTTTTAAAAATTGTCAGTGTACCTAGGGTATAGGTCAGTAGTGAAACATGTTTTTCAGATGCATAAAGCTTGCATTCAGTGGCCAGCTAGAGGAAACAAGGCAGGCAGGCAGGCAGGCAG
>LOJH01010898.1:4531-20644 GCA_001685095.1 Ellobius talpinus
CTATCTATCTATCTATCTATCTATCTATCTATCTGTTTTTTGAGACAGGGTTTCCCAGTAGCTAAGGAGACAGTCCTGGAATTCAGTCTCTAGACTGATGTGGAATGCCCTTCTGTATATGTGTTGCTTTTATTGGTTGATGAGTAAAGCTGTTTGGGCCAATGGCTTATCAGAGTAAAGCCAGGCGGGAAATCAGAACAGAGCTATAGAGAGAAGGCAGAGTAAACGAGATGCCATGTCGCTGCCGAAAGAGACAGATGCCCAGAGCCTTTACCAGTAAGTCACAGCCTTGTGGCAAGACACAGATTAATAGAAAGGGGCTAATTAAAGATGCAAGAGGTAGCTAGGAATACACCTAAGCTATCGACCAAGCAGTGTTGTAATTAATATAGTTTCTGTGTGATTATTCGGGTCTGGGCAGCCAGGAATGAAAGAGCAGTCTTCTACAGTAGACCAGGCTGGCCTCCCGAGTGCTTGGATTAAAGGCATGCACCACCACCTGGCGAAGACTCAAACAAGTAGCTTTGGACTCTGTTGTGAGGGAGCAGGACTGCAGCATCTAAGCGGACTCCCAAACAGCAACACCTATAAGGCATCACCCATCCAGCACAAGTTAATAAGTGAGTTATTCCTGGGAATGAGAAGGGAGCCACCCTCTAAGTTTATTGGGAAGAATTCAAATGGCAGGGGCATTTGGAAATCGTATGGGGGGTTTGAAGAGATAGCTCAGCAGTTAAAAGCATTTGTCTTAAGCCAGGAGTGGTGGTGTACACCTTTAGTCCCAGCACTCCGGAGGCAGAGGCAGGTGGATCTCTGAGAGTTCGAAGCCAGCTTGGTGTACAAACTGAGTTCCAGGACAGCCAAGGCTGTTATACAGAGAAACCCTGTCTCAAAAAACAAAAACAAACAAAAAACAAAACCCCCCAAACAACCAAACACCCCAAAAAACTTGTTTTTGCAGAGGACCTAGGTTTGATTGCTAGCCACATGGCCTCTCACAACCACCTGTAACTCCAGTTTGAGGAGAATCCAACACCTCTTCTGGTGTCTGTAAGCAGTAGGCACCTATGGTATACATACATATATACAGACAAAACACATACATATCAACAAATCTGAATTAAAATCCTATTAGAGAAACTAAGGCAAGAATTTGTAGGACACACCAGATTGAGGAAAGGGTGTCATCTCTCACCTGAACCCCAGTGATGGTCACCTACATGTGATGGCATGACCCGTACCAATGCACAAAAACTGAGAGTCCCCAACCTGACTCAGTATGCCTGCTGCTGATCCAGTATACTCCCTGCCCATCCACCTGAGCTGATCTGTTTCCTTCTCTGGACGTGGTTCAGCCTCTCACCTCACAGAACTCAGTGGCAGCTCCTCGGGGTACTGATCTATTACCTTATCAGTATGCTCTTTCAGCCTACTTCTGCAGCCCATGTATACACATATAGATATATCTACTATGGGATGTGAGCTTATCTTAGTACTTCAGAGTGGAATAAGGAACCTGCATTTGCCTGGGTCAGCAACCGAGGTAGGAGGATTTATGACAAATTACTGTCATAAAAACCACTAAACCTTGTGAATTTATTGTCGTCCAGCAAATCCTGACACTGTGAAGATACATGCATTCATCTATGTGCATGGCATAGCACACTCATGACAGTGGCGTGCCTCTGTAGTTACAGGGCCACAATGGTACTGGTTCTTCTAACGGAACCGTTTGACTTAGAAATTGGACACACACTGCTTAAATACTTTTATTATTTTCTTAAAAATTATTTAGACATTGATAGCTCTGCAAAATACTTCTCCCACTGCAAATCTTCTAATCCTTTCCACAGGTCTTCCATAAAGAAACAAAATATTCATACTTTGTGCCCATTGAAATCTAATTTTTAAAAAACATTTAAGATTCAAAATCAAGTATTTTTCCTTCCCAGAACTTGTTAGTAATTTTAAACCACAATGTAACATACTTAATGGCATTTCTTTTTAAAAATTAGCTTATCAGTGACTATTTTATGAGGAAAAAAGATCCATTCAAGGCCTTAAAGAGAATATAAATCCCCTGCTTCTGAAAGCAGACGACACTGAGAAACAAATTGGAGTCCGACTTCACACTGCTAACAGAGCCAGCACAAGACTGACTTCCTACTTAACATCAGGAATGGTCTCCTTCCTTCTGGACTGCAGCTGAAATGCTGGACAATCTGCAAAGGGATGGGTGGACTAGAGGATGAAGCATGACACAGAGGGCCATGGCTGGCCACAGCAGTGGAGCCTTCTGAGTGAAGGGTGAGACCAGCCAGACTGCTACTCCCTGCCTGGGGCTGGCTTGCTGGAGTAGATGACAGTAGGAAATTTGCAGTCTGCACTTACTTCTCAGTGTTAGATACAAGTGTCAAAGATACTGCACACAGTACCAGAGGCATGTAAACCACCAAGATAGCTTGGGAAAGAGTTACAGATGGAGACAAGTGCCCAGAGGTCCTTAAGGAACAGAAAAGGAAAAATCATTGTCCATCAGGTAGGAGTTACTAAGTGAAACATGCTTATTCCTGCCCAATGCTCAGGGGCAGACTTCTAAGCAGCAAGTCTTCAAGAGGGTTTGAAGGCTGCCAAAGGCATCCTTCCTTCATTTTCTAAGTACAACTGGAACACTTCCCTAGCTAAAAGAGAGAAAGGAGCAGGGTGTGGTGGCTCACACCTTTAACTCTAGTACTACATGCAGGCAGGTGGATCTCTGTGAGTTCAAAGCCAGCCTGGTCTACATAGTGAGTTCCAGGGCAGCCAGAGTTACAATGAGAACCTGACTCCAAAGAGAACAAAAGGGTGTGTGTGTGTGTGTGTGGGGGGGGTGTCCCTATGCTACAATCTGGCCTGCGCAGTTTATAAGAGAAACTGTTCACTGATACACTACTTGAGCTGTACACAAGCCCCAGGTTCAGGCTGACTCCACCTACTGCTGAATGATAACTGCATGGCACACACAGGGTTGGCTGTCACGGAAGAAAGGACAGGCAGAGGAGTTGAGTGTTGCAGAGATAGAGTCAGCATAGTCCTCACCCTCCTTCACTCTCAGTGTTGGCCTTCAGCACAGCTGCAGCGATGGTGTCCCTTGGGTGTAAGCCAGGTTTTTCTCAAGAGAGTCAGTCACTGAATGCTCAGTTGAATTTTGAGGTCTTTTGTTTGGAGATGAAGTTTAGGTTCACCTGAGACTGACCCTAACTCCTGGACTCAGGCTTTTGTGTAGCTGGCTTATAGATGCATTACTGAGCCCAGCTTGCTGCTTTTCAAGGGTAAGGAACGATGTGATTCAGTATTAGCAATGGATGGGAATAATTTTTCTACCTAAGTCTTGGGATTTATTTTATGATTTCTGGGCCTGATTTTACTGAATGGGTAAGTTGTACACTGTTTGCAGTCTTAGGACTACAGATATCACAAGTACCTGCTGGTTCCTTTTCCCACTTCTGCTCTTTTAAGGCTCCCTGAACAGTCAGTATTAGTAACACACAGCACAGAATAAGGATAGTCAACCTGCTACCCTTGGTGCTCCTCTTCCCAGCCCTGGGAATGGAAGCTAGGTCCTCATATATGACAAGCTAGTGCTCTATTGGCTGCACTCCCGGCCCTGACGCTGTATTTATTTTAAAGCTTTTTCCTCTTGTGTTTGAACCTGTAAACCATCAGAATTCCCCAAAACCCTGACCATATCTGTGAACTACAACTGATGCCAACTTATAAGCTTTTTAAACATTTAGAAAAACCAAACCAAACCAAACCGCTCCCCTCCCCCACACTTTGGCACATGAGCCTCAAGTTATTTGAGCGCATTTATCTTTCCTGCCCACCACATCTCGACATTTCAGTCATCCTTTCTGGAGAATGGAGACCCTTCTGCCTCTGGAAAAGGCTGTCATGACACACTGATGTTTTAAGTAGCAAAAGGAGGAGGCACAAATGCTCAACTGGCCCCAGAAACAGTTCTTGTGTTTAGCACTGTAATTTATGCAATGCTGAGAAAGTTTTGTACCAGATGACTTGTTTTAAAACTGCTGGTTGATTAAATATACATATAGACATAGATATAAAAATCACTAAGTCAACATTTGCTGTTTTCAATGTGAAAACGATAAAATGTAATTCGGAATAATTGTGCATTTGCCATAGGGTCCTTGTTAAAGGTACCATAAAAATAATAATTTTGTAATAAAAAACTCTTTTATTTTAGTATTGCCCTCAAGTTCAGAAGTTTGGAGCAAATGTACTAAGAAAGTTTGGGAATCTACTCCCACCAGGGATCTGGAAGCCTTAAATTTAGTGATCCCCAACAGCAGGCCCAGGAAACCCGACAGCCATGTGCAAGTCTTGCACTGTTAGCAGTACAGGGCTCAGCAGAGCCCCCAGCCCCACAAAACATCCCAACTGGACTCAAACACTGATGAGGCCCACCAGGGTCCCCTCCTCATCTCATTGGTGGTAGATGCTGGGCTCTGCCTTTCCTTGGGCTACCAAACAAGCAACTGGGGAAGGAGTAGGGCCTGGGTGGGGACCACTGAGCACCAAGGCTGAGGTGACCCAGGAGCTGACCTTCCACTCAGCTAGAGGCAGGCCAAGGACAGATGGCATTTCTGTGATGAAGAAGTTAGTTGTGCAGGAAGGAAGTGCATTTAAGGTTGCTCAGAAACAGATGGTGAACACAATGCCGCAGAGAAGGAGGGTAGAAGGTGGACAGCTCCCTCTGCCTGCCTGCAGGTTGGCCATGTGCCTTGGGTCCTGTAGGTTAGCATTCATGCTTTCTGATGAAGTCTGCTCATGAAGAAGCAGGAACACACCTTTCCTGGTTCTGGCAGGTACATAATTCCCTTGGCAAAGCTCTTTGTTGCCAAGTTCAGTTTTATTTGGACGCTGTTCTGAACCACTGTCACCGGAACTCATAGATGGGTGCACTGTGTTCAGGAACATGGGTCAGGTTGAGGGACTGATACCTGCAGGGGAGAGACAGGAGAGAAGCGTTTTATTGGGTATCCTGAACAGAGAAGGCTGGAGAACTCCACCCAGAGCCCCTGACAATTATACTCAGACTGAGGTGCTAAACCATTTTCAGTTTTGTATATAAATGTAGGGTCTCACTGAGCAGTGGTAGCGCATGCCTTTAATCCCAGCACTCAGGAGGCAGAGGCAGGAGGATCTCTGTTTTAAGGACATCCTGGCCGACAAAGAGAGTTTCAGGACAGTCTGGGCTATTACACAGAGAAACCTTGTTCCAAACCCCCCACCCCCCAGGAAAAAAAAATGTAAGGTCTCACTATGTAGCTCTAGTTGGCTTGGAACTCCCTATGTATATCAGGCTGACTCACAGTGATTCATCTGCTTCTGTCTCAAGAGTGCTGGGATTAAACACATTAAACATATCTCATTTTGTTATATTTTTGTTTTCTTTTTAGTGTGTGTGTGTGTGTGTGCGCGCGCGCATCATGTGTGTGCCTGGTGCCTGCAGAGAATAGAAGATGGCATAAGATCCCCTGTAACTGGAATTAAAGATGGTTATGAGCCACCATGTGGTGCTGGGAATCAAACCAAAGTCATCTGGAAGAGCAACTGGAAGAGCAACAAGTTCTCTTAACTGTTGAGCCATCTCTCTAGGCCCCCATTTTGTTATATTTTTAAAATGAGGTCTCACTATTCAACCCAGCAATCCACCTGCCTCAGCCTCCAAGAAGTTAGGATGCAGGTGCACACCACCATGTCTGCTGTGTTAACTCATCTTACAGTCGAGCCGCACCTATTTAGTTTTTTCCCTCTGTTCCTTTTGTGCTGCTCCACCAGCACCATGCAAAAGAGCTGTTTTTAGGTAATCTGCTCTAATCATGAAACAACTGTAACACAGCTCACAAAAATAGGACCCGAAGGCAGGCGTGGTGACACAAGCCTTTCATCCCAGCATGAGAGAGCAAAAGCAGGTAGATCTCTATGACTTCCATCCCAGCCAGGGACACAGAGTGAGAACCTGTCTGAGATAACAACAGAACCCTGAGTCAGGCCTAGAGGTGCAGGTCTGTAATCCTAGCTACCAGGGAGTCTGAGGCAGGAGAATCACAAGCTCCTGGTCACCTCAATTCATGACCACCACAGTAAACTATGTCTACACACACACACACACACACACACACACACACACACACAAATGTAACTCAGGCCCTAGGTTCATAAAACAGAAGACAAGAACCAGGACCCCAATAAGCTCTAAGGAGAGATGGAGCTCACCACTTCTCTCTGACTTGTAATTCTGTACTTGTGTTTAAAGAATACCAATATGTGATGTCGTGGGACATACTTCATGCATAGCAACGAATATTCTAATTCTCATAGTACCCAAAGAGAAACTGGAGAGAAGAACCTCACAGCTCACCATGAGTATCTCTCCACTCCCCTTTGCTTCTCACTTCCTGAACCGTGGCTATAAGGTGGGATTGCCACAGGGCCTGGAGGTGTCTCAGATCAGTAGGAATCTCAGAGGATCAGGAAAGAGGTGGACAGTCCCCATGTAGGGACAACTCCTGAGTCCATTTTAATTAATGTCTGAAGCTTAGCTCTCCCTTACTTGCTTCACATAACAGCAAAGAACAGTGAGAGGACAGCTTATTTTTAATACATATTTTAAAATATGGGCTGAGGATGTAGCTTAGAAGTGGAGAGTTGGCCTAGCATGCATGGGGCCCAGGGTTATACCCAAGCACTAGAAGAGAAAATCAAGCAAGGGCTATGAGGCCAGTGAGATGGCTCTGTGGTAATGGTGCTTGCCAAGTAAACCTGAACAGCTGAGTGTGAACCCACATAGAGGTGAAAAGAGAAAGCCAAGTCCACAAAACTGTCCTCTGTCCTCCACATGAGCACCATGATACATGTACCCACATAAACATCATATACATATACATCATGTGCACACACACAAAAATTATTATTTTTTTTTCAGAAAGTCTCACAAGGACTGGAAAGATGGTTCAGCAGGTAAGAGCATTGGGTTTGGTTCCCAGTACCCACAAGACAGCTCACAACCAGTTCCAGGAGATCCAATGCTCTTTTCTTGCTTCCATGAACACCAGACATGCAAGTGACGTACAGATACACATGCAGGCAAAACATTAGGCACACACAAAAAAAATTTTAATTAAAAAATGGAGCAAGATGGCTCACTGTATGAACCTGGTGCCAAGACTGAAACCTGAGTTTGGAAGCCATGTGACAGAAGGAAAAAGCCATCACCTTCTGTTGTGGTATACATGCTACTGCACAATGCGTACACCTACCACTCCACACCACACAAATAAACAAACAAACAAACAAATAAATAAATAAATGAGGTGCTGGAAAGATGGTTCAATGGTTCCAAACATATATTGCTGTTCCTGAGGACCTAAGTTCTACTTCTAGCATCCACGTTGGGCTGCTGTCAACAGCCTATAAGTCTGGTTCTAGGGGATCCAACCTTTTGGCCTTTTGCAGGGCATCTTCACTCATATTCAAAGATGCACAAACGATAAAAATAAAACAAATCTTTAAAGAAATGACACACACCCCAAAAGGACTATGTACTAGTTCTCAGGAATATGCAGCATTACATGACAATGCTAACATGTGCTGGGGGAATGACGTGAGCAAACTGAAGTGCTCAAGTCTTGCTGGTAGAATGTCAAATGGCACCGCCTCTGTAGGAAGTTGGCAGTTCCTTAGAATGGTAAACAGAGACTTAGCATCTAATCAGCACTTTTACTTGTATGTATATGCCCAAAGTAGAAGAAAACAGGAACTCAGAAACTCACACACCTACATTCATAGCAGTATGCCTTTGATCAGCCAAAGATGAAAGCAACCCAAGAGTCCCTTCACTGACAGGATGGACATTTGTTTAAATGATGCACAGATATGCAACGTAGAATTTAGTAATAAATAAAAGCTCTAGCCTAATAATAGTGGTTGTGCTGGATGGTTTTATGTCAACTTGGCACAAACTAGACTCATCTGAGAGGAAGGAACCTCAACTGAAAAAAGGTCTCTACGTGATCTGGCTGAAGGCAAGCCTGTTGGGGTGCTTTCCTCATTAGTGATTAATGTGGGAGGGCCTAGTCCATTGTATGTGGTGCCATACCTGGACTAATGGTTCTGGGTTCTATAAAAAAGCAGGCTGAGCAAGCCAGTAAGGTATACTCTTCCATGGCCTCTATATCAGTTCCCGCCTGCAGGTTCCTGCCCTGACTGCCTCTGATGATGAACTGTGATATGGAAGCATAAGTGAAACAAACCCTTTCCTGCCAAAATTGCTTTTGGTTATAGTCATCACAGCAACAGAAACCCTCATTAAGATGTGATGCATACTTTTAACTCAGTACCTAGGAGGCAGATGTGGGGAGATCTACACAGATTCTAGGTGTAAGCTAGTGAAACCCTGTCTCAGCCAAAGAAACCTTCCTACTACGCATGCAGTGATAGGAGTGACTCCTCAAAGCATGTTGCTAAGTGAGATGCCAGATACAAAGGTCAGACATTACAGGATTATGAAAAGTTTTAAAACTCACCCAAAAACAGAATTACTGAAAGCCACCAACAAAGAATTTGAATTGATCTAGGCTAGGGTTACTCATAGATTAGAAAAAAAAAATCTGCAAGGAAAAGGAATTGTGGTGGTTTTTTTTTTGAGAGGTTTTCTCTGTAGCTTTGCAGCCTGTTCTGGAACTAGCTCTTTAGACCAGGCTGGCCTCAAACTCACAGAGATCCTCCTGCCTCTGCCTCCAGAGTGCTGGGATTAAAGGTGTGTGCCACCACTGCCCGGCTTCCATTTTATTTTTTAATCTTTTTTGTTTTATGAGACAGGATTTCTCTATATAACAGTACTGGAACTCACTCTGTAGATCAGGCTGGCCTCAAACTCACAGAAATTTGCTTGCCTCTGCTTCCCAAGTGCAAAGGCATGTGCTATTATTGCCCCATTTTATTTTATTTAACTTTTTATTATTGATGTGTGTGAGCTTGTGTGAATTTATGTGTACTACATATGTGCAGGTACTTGGAAGAAAAGGGTATTAGGTCACCTGGAACTAGAGTTACAGGCAGTTGTAAGCTGTCATGTGAGAGCTGGGATCTAAACCTGGGTCCCTTGGAAGAGCATGAAGTACTCCTAACTGCTGAGCCATCTCTTCAGCCCACAGTGTTCCACTTTCAGAGAAGAAATAATGCGCTTCCTGGTATGGCTAACCCTCACAGTACAGCAAGAAGGCATGAAGAGTACCCTAAAAGATGGCAAAAGTTAGCACTTGAGGTGGCCCTTCTGATCACAGCACTGGAGGGACATAAGGCAAGGAGGTGAATTTTCATGGTCTCTCACTCGTCAGACCAAGATCAAGTGCATAATAGGCAGTGACAGCTGGTAATTGCGAAGGTCACACTGTCTACAAGAGATGACATTAGAATTACTGCTAAATTTGTGAGGAATAAATATAAAACTATCAGGATTATTTTAAGTGTTCCTGAAAATGCAAGATTGCCTGCCAGTATAGACTGGGTGCTGCTTAGTGTTAGAACACTTACCTAGCATGTACAAGGTCCTAGGTTCCAACCCATGTAAGATTACGTCTCTAGAGTCAGTCAGTCTGTCTCTCGAATACACACACATTTAGAAATAAGACTAGAGAGATGGCTTAGCGGTTAAGAGAACTTGTCGGTATTATAGAAGACTCAGGTTTGGTTCTCAGCACCCACAGTGGCTCATAACCATCCCTAACTCCAGTTCCTGAGGATCCGATGCCCTCTTCTGACCTCTGTAGGCACCATGTACACATGTGATATACATATATGTATGTAGGAAATACATTCATACACATTAAATAAAAAGTTTAACTTTTTAACAGTATTTAGAAGTTTTTTTTCTTTTCTTTTCTTTTTTTTACACAATATCCACTTTCATTTCACTACTTCACTCAATAGGTCAGAAAGAATCCCTGTTCTGTGTGAGATCATCTTAGTGGCCTCAGTACAAAGAGTACACAGAATATGGAATTTGGATAGAGGGAGAGAAAGAATCTCTTTTAGATGTTATGGCTGGAGTTGAGGGCAACTTTTGCTGCATCGCCAGCCTTGGGGTCCTTACCATTCTGAACTCCGATGGTAGTAGTAGCCCTCTATGGAGGCTGCTGACTTCTGAAAGCAGATATAATAGAAGCCAGCAAAGGAAGCACCGCTGATGTCTTTGATTGTGTGGTCCGGGACAAGGAACTGCTCCTGCACACAGATATGGGAGCAGTCAATACCTTCCCTTTCAGTAAGACAGCAGAGGATAATGACTGCTAGAATAAAGGTCTCTGCCTGGTTTGGGGTGGTGCTCATGTTACTACAGTGTCCTACATACCTCACTGTGCCCACAGGATCAGCCACTCAGAGGAGCGATCATCACTGGAGATCAAACAAACCAATTAAAACTACTTTTCTGCCTACTTGTCTGCCTACCTACCTCTTGGAGACCACTTGACAGAATAACCTGGAAATACATTTCAGTGTGGTTTCCAGGAACTGCACTGGGTTCTGATTGCCTCTATAATGAGTCACATCTATTGCAGTCTGTGCTCATCCTGAGGTGAGAGTCCCTGTGACACCTCACCAAAGCTCTGCCCTGGTCAAAGTCACAAGAACAGCACCATCTGTGCCAGACACACCACAAAGACAGGCAATCCTGCCACCTATGAAAGGCTCATATTCCCTGGGAGATGGGGTCAGAAGCCCCAGGGTCTCAGGTAAAACAAAATTCAATGGGAGCGACTCTAAGAGAAATTGTTTGGAGACAACTCTAACAAACTGTTCTAATTTACTTTCCAGTGCTAGGATGAAACCCAGGACTTTGAGTACACTAGACAAATGTTCTAGCACAAACTATATTCCCAAGCCTTTTCCAGCTTTTTTTTAAATGGATACTCTTTTCTGCCTTATTCAACCTTCAAAGTTCATTTTAAAGTTTAATTTAGGGCTGAAGTCTAGCTCAGTGGTAGAACACTTGACTAGTATCTGCAAAGTCTGCTGAGGGAAAAAATTAGTCTAAACATCAATCCCAGTGCTTTAAAGGGTTAGCTGGCATGTTTCCAACTGTACAGCAGGCTGGGGAGGGAGGCTCAGTATGTGCTAGTGTGGGTAGAGAGTAAGCTCAGCATGTGCTGGATAGCAGAGTAGGCTGGAGGGATCAACAAGACACTGGGTGGCAGAAGGGGCTAGAAAGGGAAGTTCACTGTGTGCTCGCCTGTGATTGTCTAGTGAGGAAATGCTATCCCACTTTCCAATGGATCAGCCACACAGACAGCAAGCGACCACTTTAGATGTCTGGTCTTTATGAAATCTATGTGTCCCAGTCAAGTAGTTTTCTTTATTTTATATGCATTGGTGTTTTGCCTGCCTGTATGTCTGTGTGAGGGTGTCGGATCCCCTGGAACTACAGTTGCAGACAGCTATGAGCTGCCATATGGGTGCTGGGAATTGAACTCTCCTAGGCCTCTGGAAGGGCAGCTACTGCTCTTAACTGCAGAGCCATCTCTCCATCCCCCTCAAGTAGCTTTCTTTCTCCTCACATACCAGGCAATGGGGACTTTAGGTGGACAGGTGTTCCCAAAGTTCTTTCAAAACTTGTTTCATGGTTTTGCATTCCTGTGGCTGTAGACACATTCCTGTGGCTCTGCCCAGGGCAGAGAAACATAGGACTCTCAAGCAAAAGGCCAATTCACTGAAGGATTAGGGGGAGCCAAGGGCCAGGGAAGGAAGAACTTGTGCTTCATTCCTGGCTTCTCATTTCCTGAGCACTGGGTAGAGGATGTGGCTGGAGAGCAAGTCACTCTGATGGCATTTAGGTCGTGGTAGGATAGAATGCAGTGATGACTAAGTTCGAGGAAACTTGCCCTGACTCCCCAGAACACGGGGATGACTCATCCTGGAGGTTCACAGGATTCTTGTGTAGAACGAAAGGAAGAGGACACTGGGTCAGGGGTGCCTACTGGAACGAATATGCCCACTGCCCACTAAACAGCATAACCAGCTTACTCAGGTGTGCTCTGTAGCCACCACAGCACTGCTGTCTACAAGGGTGTAGGGACCTTGCCATAAAGACACATGTGATAAGGGAAGGCATAATCTGCAAGAGGAGTATGTGTGGGTGTTCTAGGACCTGGCATGTGGGAGTTTGGGGAGATGGCCTGGGCAGAACCTTACCTTCCACCTCATGAAGACATAATCCCCGTTTTTCAGTTCTTCATAATCAAAGTCATCTGAATTAAATGATTTTGCATACTGATAAAAAGCCAGAAACTTGCCCTAAAAACAAAACAAAAGAGTCTCAGTGATCCATTAACATGAGGAAACGTGGGGGCCTGAGGACATGACACCTGAAAAAGACAGATAAGTGGACAAGTGGACAAGGCACTAATAGATTGTGTGCCCAGTGAACACAGCAAGAGGGAAAAGTCAAAGGTGGGAATGGGCACAGTTCTAGAACACCCTACCATCAGATGGATTAGTGAGATTTCAGCAAAGCAATAGGGTAGCGCTGGGCATGGTTACCTGAATCCCCAAACTCAGGAAGCAGGCAGATATCTGTGAATTTGAGGCCTGCCTGGTCTACATAGTGAGTTTCAGGACAGCCAGGGCTACATAATAAGACTCTGTCTCAAAAACAAAAACAAAAAACAAAGAAAGAAAATACAGAAGGGCAAGGAGAGTCATGGTGAGTCCCAGCACTGAGGAGGTTGGAGAATCAAGAATTCCAGGTTATTTTCAGCTATACAGGGAGGTTAAAGCCTATCTAGACTAAAAAACAAAAATAATGCTGGACATGGTGGAGTGCACTTTTAATCCCAGGACTGGGGAGGCAGTCTACAGGTTCTCTGAGTTTGAGGTCAGCCTGATCTATATAGCAAGTTCCAGACCAGTCAGGGCTGCATACAGAGATCATGTCTCACCCAAACAAAAGACAAACTCACAAACAGGCCTGAGGAGATGGCTCAGTTAGTAAAGGCCAGGGATGGTGGTATGCACCTAGAATGCTAGAGCTGCTGCAGCTTAGTGGGACTCTGCCTCCAAACTGTGCAGAACTACAGAGGAAGACATCTGGTGTTGACTTCTGGCGGTGTGTGCATGCACACCCTCCAACACACGTACACAGACACTAGCTTATTTTTTTTTTTTAGTGTGTACATCATAAAAAATAATCTGAAAAACAAAGAACAGGACTGGAGAGTTTGCTCAGTGGTTAAGGGCACTTGTTGCTGGTTCCCAGCACTCACACACATATATGTAGGCAAAATATTCATATAGATAAAATAATAAATCTAAAAACAAAACAGAAATAAAAACCAAAGAGTCAGTCTGAGTCACATCAGAGGAATGGGTATAGGAAAGCCAGTGCTTGTGTTATAACATTGGGTTTGTGCCAGCCACTCAGGTAGCAACTGAAAAGGGGCAATATATGTATATGTTGTCATCTCTAGGTACCTGCAGAGGATGGATTGATTCCAGAATCCTGTACAGATACCAAAATCCCCAGACACTCAAGTCCTTCAGATAACATGCCTTGATCTGTATGTGGCCTGTATACATTACCCTTCTATACACTTTCAATTGTCTCTAGGAAGCTGGGATGCAGTAGGGATGCTTGTAGACAGTTGTACTGTACTGTGCAGAAAAAAAGTGAAAATAAAACAGCTTGTGTGTGCTGAGTAGAGACACACTTTTTTCTTTTCTTAGTTTTTTGAGGCAGGGTCTCTCTGTGTAGCCCTGGCTGTCCTGGAACTCACTCTGTAGACCAGGCTGGCCACCACTCACAGAGATCTCCAACTGCTTCTGCCTCCCAAGTACTGGGATTAAAGGTATGCATCACCACCAATTGGATTTTTTTTTCTTTTTAAAAGGTTTTTTTTTAAAGTATAGTCCTGTCTGGTCTGGAACTCACTACATAAACCAGGCTAGCCTCAAACTCACATTAGTCTGCCTGCTTCTGCCTCCAGAGTATTGAAATTAAAGGCATATACCACCATGTCTGGCAATATCTATTTTTTAAGTTTTATTTTATGTGCATGGGTGTTTTACTTACACATATATAGGTATGTGCACCATGTGTGTGCCAAGGAGGTCAGAAGAGGGTAGGCAGGCCTTAGAACTGGAGTTACAGACAGTTGCAAGCTGTCACATGAGCGCTGGGAACAAAATCTGAATCTTTTGGAAGAATAGTATGTGCCCTTAACTACTAAGCCATCTCCTCAGTTTGAGGCAGAGTATTTCTTACTAACATTTTCTTGTACTATGCGGGAGAATTAATGAGTTACTGTCCACAGTTTCAACCTACAGTCATTTGAATACACAAAGTGCAAACTCATGGATACAAAAGGACCCAAAAGAGGGTCAAGACAGAGTATCTGTCTTAGTGCTATTCATTGCTATTACAGATTTTTTTCTTTCTAGCTTGTTTTTTCAAAGCACTATAATATAGCTTGATATGCTAAGTCATAAATGTTGTCATGAAGAGGTGAAACATATGGAATCCTGACCGCAACACCAGCTGTAAGTGTTGCTAATAGGTAAATCTGGGGAGGCAACAGCATGTCTAACTCTGGACTGCAGCAGGGAAGTGGTAGCACAGGCAGTTTATGCACACTGTGAACTCAAGGTAAAGAAAGCAAGACTGTATCTCAAAAACAAAACCAGCTGGGCATGGTGACATACACTAGTTATTGCAGCTCTTGGAAGGCTGAGCAAGAGGATCACCTAGATTTTCAAGCCAGTCTGGGTTACAGAGGAAGATACTACCTCAAAACAAACAAAGATACTACCTCAAAACAAACAAACACCCCTCTCCACAATAGTTGACTAAGCCAAAGGCTAGCGTGATAGGATGAAAAGCAAATTTCTGAAGATATAAGATGGGTAAAGACCCAAATATAAACCAGGGAAAAGATCCCAGGGTAGTGACTCTAAGCTGTTGTGACATGCTCATCATTGGGAATAGCACATGTGACTGCTAAGGACAGGGAATTTCTCAAGAGTGTCTGAATGGTATATAGGTTAGGTCTATTAGGATGAACAGAAAGAAGCAATGCACTCTGCCCTTGCTGGGCTCGTGAACATACCCATTGCAGGCCATCCAGAACATGAGAGGCAAGTGCTACCCATTTCATGGGGTTTCACCATACAGAGGTGACTAGAAAGGAACAGTAGATAAAAGATGACAGAATAGGGACACTGCCCAGGTTCTAACAGTCACACAGAGCAGTGCACAGGCCTGAAGGACTGTTCTCATTACCTGGTATTTATGAAAAGGATTGGCAGACCTGGGGCAACTGTGGCTTGGGTTCTAATAACTCCTGCTGGGCCCCAGGGCCCCAGGTCTAGGCCTGCTACTCTCTGGATGTCTTCTGCTGCCCAGGGCAGAGCACAGCCTTACTCACCCAGTGTTTCCGATCGACATCTTCATCTGCATCCCACTTGCGAGTTAAGAAAGGGTGTTTTTTGCTTATTATTTCTCCTTCAAAGAAGGTTGTAAGGGTCGGATATTCCTACAGCAAAAATCCAAGTAAGACATTAAATGTGAATTTCTGGTTGTTTTTGTTTGTAGTATGTGGGGATCTAAATCCAGGGGTCCCTGCACTCCCACTAAGCTACACACCCAGACTCTGAATGAGCATATACTTTGGTCCTACTGATGTGACCTAAGACCTCAGGCCACCCGACATGTGCTCTCTTGTCTCCTGCCTGTTTCACCTTTCAGAGATAACCAATCTTACTATAACTCCTTCCTTCCTTCCCTCCCTCCCTCCCTCCCTCCTTCCTTTCTTTCTTGAGACAAGGTTTCTTTGTGTAGCTCTAGCTGTCCTGGAACTCAATCTATAGATCAGGCTGGCCTCGAACTCAGAGATCCACCTGCCTCCTGAGTGCTGGGATTGAGTGCTGGGATTAGCCACCACAGCCTGGCTCCTAGTCCATTTCTTTCCTTCCTTCCTTCCTTCCTCCCTCCCTATTTATTTATTATTTATTATGTATACAGTATTCTGTCTGTGTGTACATCTGCAGGCCAGAAGA
>LOJH01010899.1:0-10494 GCA_001685095.1 Ellobius talpinus
TAGATAGATAGATAGATAGATAGATAGATAGATAGATAGATAGAGATATATATTGATGTTTTTGTTATTGCTGTTGTTTTTTTGCTGCTTTGTTTTGCTTGTTTGCTTGCTTGTTTTGCCAATTAATGTTACCAGAAATAAATTCCTAAACAAGCAAGAAAGATCTCAAGAAGACCTCAAATGAAATCCTTGGTGGTAGGGGCAATAGCCAGCAGTAGAGAGAGAAGCGGGTGGGGATGTGGTGTTTTACACTCTAGGATGAAGAAGTTTCTAAATAGAGAACAGGAAGGTGCCTTTCACATACCAAATGAAAAGTGAAACAATGTTTGTCATGTTAGGGCTAATCATTAAATGGTAATGTAAAAAATAAAAAAAGACTTAGCAAATAATTTAAAAGCCTAATGCACTAATTGCTAACTCCAAAATTATACAAGCTGGGATGGAAGCAGACATTTGTCCTAATTAAAGCCTTTTTTTAAAACTTGAGAATCATTATGAAACTAAAATCCTCTGTATTGATCTATAACTGCAACCTGATTATCTCTGCAGCTGGCTCAGGAAGGGGGAAAGGGCTCTGTTGGGATGAAATTCCACAGGAAATGTGTTTATATACACATATGTATTTACACACACATAAACACACACACCCAAATGGTAGCAAAGAACTGAAACCGTGTTGGACAAAAAGCAGAAAGATTTAAGAAAAGAACTTTATACTAAGATGTAGGGTTTTGGGGTAATGCATTTACCTTCTGTTTCCGTGCCACACTGCACTGCATAACAACAAAAATAGAAGTGCTAATGGAAGGTGTTTGTGGAGGTGTTATAAATGAAGGGATGGAGTAAGATCAGGGACAGATGTACATGATTTAGAATTTATTTATGTTTTAAAGTTTCCATACATGTGTTTAGAGTATGGTGATCATAATTCTCAATGTGAACCCGTCCTGTTCCCCCTTTTACTTTTAGCTTTATATCACACATACATACATGATTTTATATGATTATATAAAATCTAGAAACAAGAAATGAGGGGACAGATAAAATATTTGTCCTTCTGAGACGAGGGAAGTTCATTCCATATGCTTATCTCCAGGTCGACCCTCTTTGCTTCACGGTGTTACTCTTACTTTTGGCTGAAAAGTTTCACACTGTGTATGTAAACCACATTTTCCTTATCCAGGCCTCAGTGGACAGCTATGTGTGTAGGTTAATGTGCTCTCCCAGTGATTTATGAACAACCAGGCATCAAAACCATGACTCAAATGCCAGAGATTTGGACTTAGTAATATAAGCAAATATGTTTCTTTTATTTTTAAGCCATCATTTGCAGAGTATTTGCTATTTATTTATGGAAAATGAATTTTTACTTTGTTTTAAACTCTGTTTGATCAGATAGACAATGTAAAGGTATTAACAGTAATGAAAGAAAGGAAAATGTAGAATGATTTCACTACCTCCAAAATGATGCCCTAAAAGATGGTTCAAATATTACAGGCTCTGTGTGTATTAATCCTTGGTCATTATTTATCTAGAAAACTTTAAATATAAAATAAATCATAATATTTCAAATAGATATAACTCCTACTATTTTGTTTTAATGAATAGAAATGCCCTAGATTAATGATAAATTTAATTATTGATGAGAAGACAATCTCCTTTAGAAATATGATGAGTCCCAGAGGTCACTAATCCTCTAACCAAAGAGATGATGATAATATGTTCTGGTGACATATGTCCATTTCAGCGTTTCTCTATATAAGTAAGCTTCATCCTCTCAAATAACCTCCTGTTCCTTCTTGATGGACTCAACCAAAGCTTCCAGCAACCCACATGTGCTCGTTATTGAAAAAATACAAAGAATAACATTATATATATTGAAAAGTAGCAAACTTTCCATATTCTATTATTTCACATACTCTACTTTCTGTTCTTCATGAGAACTACACCTATCTGCCTGTGATGATCAAAAAATATCCATTCAAAGATGTTCACGCCAAATCCCTGGAACATGGATTACAAATGTGAGAACTGAGAAGTTTGATTTTATTTGTAACTGGGACTTGAACCCAGGGGCTCAGCAGACGATATAAGGACTTTATCACTGATCTGTATCCCAAATCCTCCTCCTCGGAGGATGAAAAGTTGTGAGAGTGGAGGAGCAGAGGTTGAAGTGAAGATAGTTTTGAAAGACAGACTTGGGCCAAGGAAGAGAAGTAGCCTTAAAAACTGGAAAAGTCACGGCTTTTCCTAAAAGAACACCTACCCAAGGCTCACTTTTAGATCCCTGATTTAGGAAACTCCCAGATAATAACATCTGTTCGAAGTCACTAAGTTTGTAACAATTTGTTATAGCAGAAGGAGACTAATTCACAATTGATGTCCACAAGCTGCATGTTAAACAAAGACATCCAGTCCTCCCTTTGAGGTTCTTTGCTTCCTGTGAACTCTTGGGGAGTTCCTGTGGTGAGATGACCTATCTGTGCATACATACTATGTGTTCTTACCGGAGTCTTGCTCACTGTCCACCATGCATTATGCTCTGATAAAGCTCTGCCCTTTGTAACTGTATAATCTACCCCGCATTTTGAGCTAGCACCAGAAGTTGCCTCTGCTTCTGATACCTGCCACATCAGCACAGATTTGTGATCTTTTGAAACACCCTTATCATTGCAGTCCAACTTCTGATATGGGAATTTTCACAAAGTGTATTGCAAGAAATAACATTGATAGATTAACATTTAACTGGTTCTTAGATGGGATTCTTTCTTAGATCATCTGATTGCATGCCAGTTTTATCAGGAACTTTCAGTGTGCCTAACAAAAGGCAAACACCTTGATTACCTCACCACATATCTCAGCTACAGAATCCAATTAATCTAAACCTTGATCATGTTCTCAAAATATAGACTCCTTAATCCTGCATTCTTAGTCACGCAAACAAAATTCTTGCTCCACCTTCTCTGAAGCTCATCTCTCAAATCTTTATTTCTCTTCACAAACTGGCTTCTTTCCAAGACTGACTGGCAGTGTGATTTGTAGTATCTTCCAGAAAAATTACCCCAGTCAATAATACAAGACTGTATGAAATTAAACTGTAATTATAATGCAGCAATCTAACACCAGTAAAATAGATTTGGGCACAATTTTGGGTTTATTCCTTTATTCAAAACCTTCCCAATTACAATCACTCTTTCAGTTTTCAATATTTGTCAAAGTCTGGGTAGGTCAATAATAACTAACAGTTCACATAGAGTAATAGTGTAATCAATTAATCTAAGCCTAGTCTACCAACAGCATGTTAATATTCTGTTAATTATTATCATTTTTATTTACTTTTCCAAAACTTGAAATCATTTAGGTAGATGATGTTAAGGTATATTGAACATAAAGCAAACTGTATGTGTTTAAAGTATATAATTAGAAAATTTGGTGTAATAAAATCAGAATAGCAAATATGAGCTTTATTTTAATTTTCATAATCTCTCTCTGCTATCCCTCCCTAGTTTCCTAAGCCCATTTCCAATTGGCGTATATTTTTGTAGAGTAGCATATATTTTTGATAATCTCATGTAAATGGAATCATCCTATACACAGTTGTTTTGTCTTTATATGCTTTGTTTAAAAGCTATTGTGACATACATCATTTTACTATATATATGTATATATGTATGTATATATATGTATATATGTGTCTTTTTCACATTTGCATATGGTATGGATATGGTCATGTCAAACATGCATGCTTTATCTGTATATATATCATCCCTAAAAGCCTCAGAGCTAAGACTTGAATTTATCTAACAAGGGCAGGGTCAAAAAGAAGGAAGGACAGACATATAGATATTATGTTCAGAAACTCTGGAATTAGGTGGAGCATGCACAAATTTATGGAGTAACACAAACTGCACAGCAACCCGGAGTCTCAGAACATTCATTACATATAGCACCAGGGGAGGTGTTGGCTAGGTTTGGTAGGAGGTCTCTGTAGGAGCAGCCTCAGGATGCAGACATCTAGGAGAAAGCTGCAGTTCTTAGTTTTTGCACAAACTGGTCAATCATTTGTAAACACTCACACTTGAACACACTATTAATATTTGCAGTTGGACGAGGAGACGACGTTGTGGTCCCTCTGAACCTCATTCTCAGGGGCAGCAGCAAAATGTGGCCAAATCCTTTGGGCCTAAGGCACGGGCCCTTGACAAGGCCATGTCCATTCCAATAATGCACATCACTTCATCCACTCCTTACACATCTACTCAGGGCTTCCTTCACTCACCACACCTAAAGGAACTTTTTTTTTCTCTAAGTAAGTGACTCTGCATTTCAGTGAAAATCGGCTGAATTCACATGTGGTATGCTGTTCCTGGACTCCCTGCTCTTCTGTTTCATTGATTTACTTCTCAGTCTTGATGCAACTGCCTCACTGTTTTGATTATTATCATTTTATAAGTCTTGAAATCAGACAATTTGAATCTTGTAATTTTGTTCCATTTTTTTCAAAGAAATGGAATAATTCAGATCCTTTGTATTTCATATAGATTCTAGAAATAGCTTGTTAATTCCATGAATGTTTTGCTGGCATCTGGTTTTGTTTGCTGATACAGTCCAAGTTTCCCTTAGGCTCATGATATTCCTGCCTCAGCCTCTGGAGTTTTGGGATGACAGATGTATACCATCATGCCTGAATTTTCTGAGATTGTAATTGGGACCATATTAACTCATAATATACCTGGATGAAATCACTATTTTAATAATATTGAGCTTTTTATTCATGGCCATGACATATCTTTTTTGCTTTAAGTAATTTCAATTTATGATGTGAAATTTATTTGTATAAGCACATTAGATAAAAAGATTTGAATTCAAAATTAAAACATTGTTTTCCCAATTGTTCCCTTCCGATCCAGAACTAGGAAATCACCTGTATAGATGGTTGGTTATTTAAGTAAGTTCTAAATATTCTTCTCCATGTACATGGTTGATTGCAGCTGACCTCAGAAATGCAGTCACTGCAGGAGGACAAAGACCTTTCTGACATTATTTTTCTCAAGATCATAGATATACCATGTAGAATGCAACAAACATACAGAGTGAGTTTCAGTGTAGCATGAGCAAAATAGCATAACACTGTCTCAAAGAGAAGAAAGGGTGGAGACTGAAATACAAGGCGAGAGCTTTGTGCTTTAATGCAGGCTAGTTAACAAAGCAAAAAGTAAGGAAAGAAGCCTAATTACCCTCACCTTCTCTTCCCATGAGGGGACTGCCTTTAAGAAGCATGTCCTCATAAGTGCTAAGTCCTTGCAAGTCTGACCAATCAGATGAGTCATTGTTTCAGTGGGGTTCAATAAAAGAGAAGATAAAGAACCGAAAGGAATTCAGCATTACCCTCTCCTAGGAATATGAACCGTTTTCACTCTAATGTCTACAAGGCAACTGATGCTGTCTCTCACACTTGGGCCTCCTCAAAATTCTGCTCGATTTGTAGAATACTTGCCCTGAATTCGTAATGGAGAAATGTAAAGGAATAGGAATGAGATGAGATAAAAATAGTATTGGAGGGATATTTTTAAAGACAGCTACATATGAATATAAGGGAATGGAAAGATGACTCAGTAGTTAAGAGTGCAGTATTGCTGTTGGAGAAGACCTAAATTCAGTGTCCAGTACCCATATCCAAAGGCTCACAATCACCTATAACTTCACCTTGAGGGAAATCTGATGCCCTCTTCTGCCCACCAAGAGCACTGCATTCACATGAGCAAATTTGCATGTTTTGAGCTAAGGTTGCATGGGTGTGCACATGCACACATGCATTTAAAAATATATGAGAATATGCTTTTTAAAGCACTTATGATAAATAACTTTAGTCTCATCCTATTTTTCATTGATTTAGGAATAAAAGGTAATAATGAGGATTGTACTCTGATTCACAGATTCTTATTTGATTAGTATTTTCTCACTGAGTTTTTATTTAGATTTAGTAAGAGGATTTGACAGTTTACAAGAAATATATATTCAGCCTAGAAAACACTTAAAAATATTATTGTTCCTTCTTTCAGAAAATGCTACAAAGGAGCCAAAACATTAGGGATCTGTTGTATTTATTGCCAGATTGCAAGTATAAGAGAACTGGCCACTGGATTCCTCACTAGAAATGCACTGGGTTGTCCCTAATTGCCAGTAATAATTTCTTTCAATTTTAACATAAACAACTTTGAAGTTATATACTCTACAAGTGCATTTTCATCCTGCCTTTGATTGCCTCTACAGGTGTCACATGAACACCTTCACTTACCCATAGTGATGCTTTTCATTTTATAAAGTGTGTAGCAAAGTTGTGTAATTTGGGCGTTCAGCTATAATCTCTACACTACTTGCTAGTAATGATAAGACCTAAGGTCAATAGTGACTCTGAGAGATAATATCTTATAAAACAAATGTGTGCCCTCCAAAATTGATCATCAATGTACTTGTATGAGAGTTAGGCCTTTAAAGGAGTAATTAAGTCATAAGGATTCTACCTTCGTGAATGGAAGGGTTTACCCTACAAAGAATCAAGGGAAAGTAGTTTAACATGTTTTGCCCTTCCATCTCTTGTTATGTAAGGGCATAGAAAGAGGCTTCCCTCCAAATATGGAACGCCCTAATCTTGGCCTTCTCCCAGTCTCCAGGATTGTAAGAAATTATTTATAAATCCTGTGGGCTGTGTTATTTTGTGAAAGCAGCACAAATGGACTAATACAGGATGTAAATGGTTACTAATTTTGATAATTCATGCTAGGGACTCATCAATGCATGGTCTATAGAAATTAATCAATACATATTTTAAGAGATTCAAGAATTTACTTTTTGAAAATACATTGTAACCAAAGAGAAACTAAACTTTTGCAGTGGTAAAGCCAGGTTTAATCAGGAAAGAAAGGGAATAATTATTATTTACTATCATTGGCTTTAATGCAAAATGTAGATGAAGGCACAGCCTCTAAGCTTTTGAAAAAAATCTATTATGCTTTCCAATTTAAAAATCACAACACTATACTACAGTGCTTGATATATGTAAGTCAGTAAATTGATATTTGCACAGTCCGTTAATAAATGAATGGATCTGAATGGAGTGTGGTATAGAAACCCAGTCATCTTGTGGGGACTCCCAGAGAGAAAGCTTTCCTGTTGGCAGTAAACCTGCGTGGAAGTACAGAAGGTGGGTCGCTGTCCGTGGTACTGAACTCTCCCTAGGTCGGATCTGTTCTTGTTTGGCAAACTGCTTTCTTCTCTCTCCACTCCAAAATCCCTTTCATGCAGTCTACTTTCAAGGCACGGAGACAAACACTCCCCCATATGTTTCCCAAATGGGCTAATTCTCACCATCTCTGAATCTTTTAATGTTCTCAAGTCTCAATGTCTTTCCTGCTGAGCCTCAAAGTTCTCTACCTAAAAAATCATGCATTTATTTCATTTGAGCCTTGATTTTTAATGTGTTGGCCACCTGGAGTCCTTGGCTGTCATCTCAGAGAGGGGGGGGAAACCCTCGGCCACACCTCCTTCTTAAAGAGTAGGCAAGTCTGCCAGCGGTTCTTTTTTAGAATCCCCGGAGGCAGCAGAACCGCACACTCTGGCTTCTGTAGTCAGCCAGCAGCTTCCCTTCCTCTCTCAGCACCCCCCCCACACACCCCGCCGCCCCACTTCCCAGTACAAAGAATCTTCAGACTCCCTAGACTCCGTTCAATAATCCGGGGAGCCCTTTGGTGTAACTACTTTGGCTCTTATGCCGCACCCTTAGATGCCACACAGTCTGGATGCCTCACTCACTGTGTTCACTGGATCTACTGTGCAGACAAACAACATGGTTTTCCCCCCACCTCCTTCCTTTCCACTTGTCCACTCTTTCTGTGCTTATGGGACCGAGACTTACAGTGAAATGGCTTCTAAGCATCAGAAATCTAAAAGTACAAAAATATTCCCTGCGGGTTGTTGTGTGTGTCCATCCGCGTTTGTGCAAAACCTCCCAACGTCACACTTTGGTATCCGGACAAGCGCCTCGAGAAATCCCAGATCTTTTCAGGAATTCCCTCTACCCTGCCTTCTTCTTTAGTACCCTAAAAGAGGTAGGTCTGGGGCTTTCGCCAAACTCCTGCAGTGAGAGCCGCACACAAATCTGCCGCAGTTTTTCCTTTCCTGTTCGCTCCCAGTCCTTTTAGGTGAACAGTCTGGAGCGCAGGGTTTCGTGCGTTTAACCTGTATCCGCACTGCATTCCCAGTCTATCTCGGGATAGACCTTCTGCGGACCGACTGGCTCAGGTTCCGCCAGAGGTGGTGGGTGGTGCTCTCGCCGCCCCCTCCTTTCCTTGGGACTCGGGAGAGCTGCGCGCTGGGCAGGAGTGCGCGCGCGCGGGCTTGCTGGGGGAAATCTCCTTCCCAGAAAGCCGCTGAGAGTCGCTGACCAAGAGTATCCCGGGGCCCTGCAAAACCTACCAAAGCGTTAGACAGCTTCCCTAAAGAAAAACGGCGAATGAAAAACAAAAAGGGAAACCCGTTTCCCCTGAGGCCTGGGTTTCCGATGGTATCGGATCCTCGCGTAGCTGATCTGGTAGGGTCGCGCTTGCCCGCCGCTGGAAGCCGGACTTAGAGCGACGGTTGCGAGAGGAGGGAGGTGAGGGACTTGCGGGCAAGAGTTGCACCTGGTCTGGGAACCTGCAAAGAGAACTGTGGGGTAAGTAGCCTTTTCCTGGCATTCGAACAGGAAGGGGTAAAGAGGGAGGAGGGGGCAGGAGCGGGACGAAAAGGAGAGGCCAGGGAATGGATTATGAAAGGGAAAAAATCCTTCAAATTCCTCTGCAGAGGGAGAGAGAGCACAGCACAATCCTCTAAGGATGAGTCCCTCCCGGCTCTCTGTGCGGAACGAGCGGCAGCGAAGTTCTTTTAAAGAGAAAAGAAACTCCAAGCTCCTGGAAGGGAACCGGGGCAGCCGGGCGGGGTGGAGCTCCAAGGCTGGCGCCTAAGGTTCCAGCCGAGGCAGCTGCCACGGTGGCCTGAAGTGCTGATGCCGGGAGGCTGCTCCTTATGGCCTCGCCGCCCCACCCGGATCGGACTTTTGCCTCCACCTCTCGGTGCCTAGCGGCCCGACTGACGTGGGGACTCCGGGTGGCGGCGCGAACGCTCACCTGGCCGAGCCTTCTCCCCCTCCTCCTCCTGCTCCCGCCCCCACCTGCCCTCCTCCTCTCCGAGTGGGAAAGCGTCGGGATCTGTAGGCGAGGAAATAACGACCCCTGCAGTTGCATTGCGGAAAATCTCGGCGGCGGCGCTAGTTGCGGGCAATGGAAGCAAGGCAACTGCGGGGTCTGGGGAGCCCTGGAAAATAGCAGAAAATCAGAAAGCGCGCGTGCAACGTGGGGAGTCAGTGAGCCCCTCGACGCATCACTGTCCCGGGAGCCCAGCGTCGGGCTCGGCGTCCTGAAAGCATCGCTCAAACCCGGCTCGGAGGCGACAGGAGGCGCGCGGACTTGGGGAGCAGGGAGGGTCAACGGAGGCTGCTGGTGGCCGGTGTTTCCGGGCAATAATCCCCGCTTCTCTTTCTTTCTCTGTGTGCTGTGTCTGCTCCTCTCTCCCCACCCTCCGGAAGCAGGAGAACCGGCCAGATCGGAGCGAGTCACCATCCTCTGACCATGCCCCGTTGAAGGGGGTAGACTTCTAGGGCAACTTGTCGCGGACTACCTGGGTTCAACTAACGTACGGAAGAGGCCGAGAGCCCGGAACTGCACTGCTTGGCCCACTGGGGGGCTGTTGTCTATGTCTTCTTGGGGCGCCCGGCGGATCGGGGTCTCGGTTTTGCAGGAAGAACCCAGAGCTGGTGGCTTCAGGTGGCTGACACCACCACCACCGCGGTCGCCGCAAGTGCTGTTTCCACCGTTGGTGAGAGGAGCAGAGACGCAAGAGCAGGGAGACCTCCGAGGCAAAGAGGCGTCGGACATGTGTCAGCACATCTGGGGAGCACATCCGAAGAGCCCGAGGGGAGATTTGCTGAAACAATTCAAACTGCGTTATTGATCTTGGGGGTGACTGCCCTTGGCAGGCTGTCGGGTGGGAGCGCGAGTGTGCGCTCTCTGGAGAGTGTGTGCCTGTGTGTATGTGTGTGCCGTGTCGGGCTCCCCCTTTCCCCCCCGTTTTCCCGTCGAGTGATGCACCTGGAATGAGAATCAGAGGATGGAAATAGTCTGGGAGGTGCTTTTTCTTCTTCAAGCCAATTTCATCGTCTGCATATCAGGTACGGGAAGTGCTGGTGTCATGGGCGGGTGGTGTGTTCTGTGGTGATATTTGAAATGTATGAGGTTTTATCCTGTGTAGACTTAGGGCGGGAAGTGAGGAGGTGGCACAGCCCTTTTTCGTTCTGTGGCTTAGCTGTCTTCGGAATCAAAAACCTTCTAAGCCCAAGGGTGTGTGCATGGGTCTCTCTCTCTCTCTCTCTCTCTCTCTCTCTCTCTCTCTCTCTCTCTC
>LOJH01010899.1:16053-26990 GCA_001685095.1 Ellobius talpinus
GAAAGAAAACTAATTGTCTAATATATGGTGTAAATACTATAGATGGGGAAAACAGAACAAAGAAAGAAATTGAAGGTATTGGGCTGGTGTTAGAGTTTGGAATAAATGAAATGGACATTACATTAACAAAAGAAAAGCATGAGTGAGTGGATGATCAGTAGGACTGCAACAACAGAAATGCAAGATTTGCTTTGAGAGACACCAGAGTGTCAGGAAGAGCCTTCTTATGAAGCTAAAATACTAGAAAGTACCACATACAAATACAGTTTGGGCTTTTTAATGTGGTGTTAATGCTATATAGCATCACATTGATTCAATGAATTGAAATTATTTCATACTTGTTCACAATTCTAATTGCCTTGGGTCACAAGTTAGTGTTGACCACTTCCAGTTACTGCTGGACTTGTATAGTTTGTACTCATTTGAGAGTTTTCTGATAGGGAGGGAGCTGAGCTTTCTCATGTGTGTGAAGAAATATGTAGTTGACATTACTTGGGGTTATTACAAGGAAACTATAAAGATAACAAAGCAGGTTTGGATGAATAATAATATGTGTAATATAATAACTAAAGGCCAAATTGTATGTGAGAAAGAACAGTATAGGCCATGGAACAAACACAAGCCAACATGTGAAGTACAAGTTTGTCAGTCACTCTCTGGTAGGTCATTATGTAGTAGTATTGGAGAAATAAAGTAGACTCAGTAGGCCTTCCTCTCCTCATCTTTAAAGTGAAGATTGAAGAAACACACATACAATCTTCCTTTGTGCCTGGCATACAGTAGTTGCATAGTGAACTGAAGCTATGCCCCACAAATAACTATACTTCATTGTGACTGATATCAATAATAACCATTGCTACTAATATTGGAAATGTTTTTTGTAAATACCAAGTAATTCTTAAGTCATGTTCTCTGTTCAATAGCATTATATATGCATATAACATATATTACTGATAGATTATTAGTAGTATATTATTAATGCATATATATATAAAACAAGGATGAACAATGTCTGGTTCTGAGTGTTTACAGGACAATGAATTCTGCATGACTGACATTTATAGTATATACTGAGGGTAAAGGAAAAACAGCTCTTGGTCTATGTAAGCGAGGAAGGGAAAGATTTATAAAGATGAAAATATTTGAGGTAGAAAAGTACATGGGATTTCAAAGTAAAGGGCAAGAGGGAAGAGGAAAACCACAAGGAAATAATAATATGTTCATAGCACAAAGCAAAAATGTCAAAAGTGCAGTGAACTGGGCATATGGACTCAAGGGGTTGGAATAATTGACTGGAACTAAGGTTACAAACTAACCTGCACTCTCAAAGAAAGTCTCTCATGCTGAGATGAGATGTTGAGACCTTAGTATTTTTGTTACAAGAAGCTCAAGAAAATGTTGTAATCAATTTTGTTTGTGACTTAATAAAATATGTTTGTACTTTGTGTATAGGAAGCAACAGCCTAAAAACTAAGCTCCCTCTTCATTTCTTACCACTTTTATTCCTGATGAGAGAACCCACAAAATTATTTCTTTTTAAATCCCAGCCATAGCTACACAGTGAATCCAAGCCTCAAACAAAATAAACAAGCCACCACCACCAACAACAAAAATCCCTTCCCCCAAAGTCAGTTAGACAAGTGTGTCACATTCTGAGTAGCAGGCCAAACAGAGAAGTCATGTCCTAACAATTGGAACCCAGCATTTCTTTGAATTTTAACCCTTGGTATTTGCATATTAAACAAATGAAAATATATCAATTTTTACTTGAATAATAATTATTGTATTTGTTAATTAGTTGAAGGCAATGAAGGAAGAACTAATACACATGTATTTGTGTATCAGCACTTGAAAGGCAGAGGCAGGTGGATCTCTGTGAGCTTGAGGCCAACCTGGTCTACAAAGCAAGTTCCAGGACAGTCAGATCTGTTACACAGAGAAATCCTATCTCAAAAAAAAGGATAGCCTTAGGCCACACTGTGAGTGTTGCCCTTGCACAAAACAGATGGTCAAGCCACTACCCAATATTCTACAGCAGGTTTTACCTAACTACATTAACTACACTGTGCATAAAACTTGTTTCCAGTCTATTTTATGCTCACTTTGGAAAACATGTTTATGATCCACCAAATTATATGTCAATTGTACCCTTCCAAGGGTAAAGTTACTATGGAGATGATAGAGAGAGAGAGAGGATAGATAGATGATAGATAGATGACAGATAGATGATAGATAGATGATAAGATAGATGATAGATATACACAGACCTGAAATGAAAAGAGTGTTCTTTGTCCACCTAATTGCACAAAACTTTGTAAACACAAAACTCAATAACCTGTTGAGAGTGCCCTAGTATTTCTAGGCACTTGGAATCAGTCAGAATAAAGTACTGAAATTTCCCTCTAAAAACTTAATTAGTAAGAGATGGTTCTTAATGTATTAGCAGTCTATAAAACAATGTGATGAATATTATAATAAAGATAAAGAAACTGAGAACAGAGAGGGAAAATCTGATTTATTTAGCAACTGGAAGGGGAAGGGAGAAGGGAGTAGGTACCCTTAGGATGCTTGGACCGAGCCTTGATGTTAAGTGTTGTCTTGAAAGACTTTTGTGGATTAACCAGGAGGGGTGAGATGGAGCAGTGGTCAAAGGAACCAGCATCTGCAAAGCAGAGCAATGAGAGAGGTCACTGTGAGTTCAGTGGGCGTCACAAGGGTAATATTACAACCAGAGAGTGGAGTGTGAGGACAAGGTCAAAATGGAATTGTGTTTAGGAAGCATGACTTTGGTAACAGTGATATTTTGTAAATAATGCCAGAGAAGACTGCCCCGTGCCATTCTGTATCAGGAAGGTCTCCATTCGAGACCCAGGAGGGTGTGGTGTCTGATCATTCAATTCAATAGAAACAGACCAGTCAAGGAAATGCTTGTGGCAGTGGTCCAGTCATGCTCCATTTGGCTGAGATCACTAAGCATTTTCCAATGTTGTCTCTTGTTCCAGGTGACCTCCCAGGAGCTTTTGAAGAAGCTCACATATAGATTACAGAGTTTAATCTCCTTATGTAGTTTACTGCTAGGCTTCTCTACTTTAGGGAAAACAGCTAGAAGCCTATTGGTCTACCATGGGTCAATGTCTGAGTATCACCTAATCTGCTTCGCTATTGAACAGTTCCTTGTTTCTTTTCATTTTGCTGTTTTCATCTCAAGTAATTTTAAGCATCACTGAGAAGGAGCTCCAGCATGCAGTTTGGGGGAGGATCTTCCAGTCATGAGAAATAGTCTGGGATCACCATAATTGCTCTTTATTAGCAGGATTGGGCTGTTAATAGGGTATCCTGTCTTTGGGGTTGTTTACATTTGCATGAAGGAGCCATCAGATGGCAGGGGAGACATTATCCATGGTTATGAAGGAGACAGCCTACAAATGTCTATGCCTCCTGGTCCAGTAAAGGTGACACTTTTGTCACAGCGGATGCAGAATTCATCCTTAGCTCTGTCTAATACTTCATGCCCAGTGTCTGAAGGGGCTGGCAGTAGGAAATGAAGCTTGTGACTTCCAGTTGAGTTTTCCAGAGCCAAGTTTTGCTGGCTTTGCAACACATTTGACAGTGATGTCAGAGTTGGAATAAACACATTTACTGGAGGATATGAGTCAACATATTTCCATTCTTCCCCTCCTCCCTGTGTCCTCCCTACATACACTGCTACCTTTTACCCTCAGTGAAAATAATCCTGATGGCAGCAAGCACTTAAGGAGTGAGCCCAGCCCTTTCCTCTGAGGTTGGGATTAACAATAAATGACTCCCAGGGCTCTAAACATCAATGAATAAAGGAGCATATCTACAGCAGGTGTTTGTTTTGTTTTTCCAGTGTTTAATATGTTTGTCCATTCATAAACAAAAGCTAATGAGAGGATGCCTTTTGTGAGGAAGGTCTGCAATGGCCCAGGCACGTGGTAAAATGTAGCGAACAAAAATCTTGTTCTTGGTCTCTGTAGAAAGTCTTATGTAATGCTACACAAATATTGCAGTTTGCATTTCTTGTTGTCCAGCCTGGTGC
Source organism: Ellobius talpinus (assembly GCA_001685095.1). Classification (NCBI taxonomy): domain Eukaryota; kingdom Metazoa; phylum Chordata; class Mammalia; order Rodentia; family Cricetidae; genus Ellobius; species Ellobius talpinus. The sequence continues at coordinate 20,114 of LOJH01010899.1, forward strand.
CTAGCATTTAGAAGATGCTCAGTAATGAACATATTGATCGATACATAGACGAATAGAAAGGAGTGGTTTATAATTACTTCTTAACCTCATGAGAAAGAAGTAATGCAGTAGGGAGGAGAGGCAAATCAAACACTGTATCAGCTATCCTCTTGCTTCTGCTGCTGGTAGATTTTCCAGTGTTCAAGGACTTAGAGAAAATAAGGAGCAACCTGTTGGATGGATTACTGTTTCTTTCTCACATTGAACTCACAGGCTTTTATGAACAAACTATTCTTATTTAAGGCAGGTTCTCAAATTTGCTTAAAATGTGTTCTAGCTGTTTTGTGTTCTGTGACACCATAGTAAAGTCATGAACTTGTTATGAGAAATCCATGTGCATCGATTTAAGGGATATTAAGGATTTATTAAGACATGAAAGGGGCAAATACACTCATGCATACAGGATATGGTAAATCCAGTTACAGAGTCCTTGGAAAGCTGAAGACAGATCACACGCTGCTTCACACCACCTGACACGGTCTTTCGCACCCAAGAGAGAGCGACCACCCTCCTTCCTTTTTTATAAGAGGTCATGTAGACAGACAAAAAGCACTATCTCTATTGGGCCAGATAGCCGAAGGTCATGGACAGAATGAATACCCAGTACATGAACTCCTGGATTTGTAGATTTAGTATTGTTTCTTTATCTGTATCCTCTCTGTCCCTGGTAGAAATTGCATGATATACCATGTTTTCCATCATGAGAGGAAGCACTGTCTTTCAGTTAGAACTTTCCTAGAGTGTTCAAAGGAAAGGGCCCCGTCCTTGAGTCTTGATATAGAGAATTACAGGAACCAACTCTGATGGTTATGATGTTTCCAGACTTACCTTTTTAAAAAAGTGTTGCTTCTCATGTTATTTTTTATACTGCCATGTCTAAATACCTGACAAGAGTAACTTAAGGAAGGAGCAGTTTATTTTGCCTCTTGGTTCTGGGACACAGTCCAATCCAGCCAGGATGCCATGGAAACAGGAGTGTGAGGCAGCTGGTCCTAATTACTTCTAAAACCAGGAACCAGAGAGCAGTGCATGCTGGTGCCCGGCTTGCTTCCTTCTTCTTATTGAGTATGAGAATCCAACCCATGGGCCAGTGCTGTCCTTATCCAGGGTGGAACTTTCCCACCTCAATGCCCCCCCAGATACCCCCAGAGGTTTTGCTTCTGGGTGATTATAAATCTTCTCAAGTCAATAATCAGTATTAGCCATCATGTGTGTTCTCTGGATTTTTGTAAAGAAGAATGACTGCTTCTTAAGAGAAAAAAGAACCACCAAGAGTCTTGGATGTGAAGCAAATGTGTGGAGCTGCTGTTTGGGGTAGCCATTCTCCTTCTCCTCTAATTGATCCTAGCAAGGATGTGGAAATGGATTACTTGGAAAGTTCCTGTTTTGTTTCCTTGCTATTTTAGTTATAGGGAAGGGGGTAAGTAAGACTCAAAACGTTTTTGTGTTCACTTCTTATCCCAGAAGTACATGTTTAAAAATTACACTGCTGGTCAGGAGGTAAAGTATCTGAGGGCCTTTTCTTGTCCCTGGATATGAATAGTGATGTGTTATCGGCCATCTAATTCACCACAATAACCCGGCTCTCAGTTGCTGTGATTCAAACCCATATAGAATAAAATACAGAGTGGGAAAGTCGTTTTTTTCATATCTGTAACAAGTCTTATCTGTGATTTTCCCTTTTGGGGAAGTTCTTTCTTTTTAGTTTGTACCAGTGTAATGCTATGCCTAAGTGATAGCTATCTGCCGTCTTGGGGATAAGAGTGGGTGTGGTCTTTGATATTCTTTCTCTTGCTTTTGGAATTGCTGGGACTAGAGTTTGACTGTGGCAAATAGTGTTGTATTATGCTACTCTTACAGGCAAGACATGTTGAGTGAACTAATGGGTGAATGTTGGGCTAAGCATCTACTATTTAGGCCAATTGTGTATTCCAATGAGATGCTCTTCATTGTGTTGCTTACAAGACAGGGGTTACAGAAGTGTCATGCAGCTACAAAAATGATTGATGCTGTGACTCACTCGGTGTATTTTAATGCTAATAATGCATGAGCGTCGAAAAATTAGGAAAAAGTGTTTCTCCCTCTATAGACAAAATTTGTGCTTACCAAAGTTTGAAGGTACAACTTTACAACATTAATATATGTGAGCTTTTAAAAAAGCTTTGTATCTCAAGTATTGTCTCCTGTTGCTTCTTTATAGGAAGTCTTAGAATCAGATAAATCCCAAAGTCAGTAGATTAACCTTTCGAAACGTCTTGTTCGCATGAATGGCTCAGCTGGCATCAACAAGTATGAGTGGCAGTTTGAGGTCCCCTAGCCTAGCTTTGTGCCCTGCAGCAAAGGGCCAAAGGTTTGTTGAACAATTAATTTCTGATTTAGAGTGTTATTGCTGTGAAGAGACAGAATGATCACAGCAACCCTTACAAAGTAAAACATTCAATTGAGGCTGGTTGAGAGTTCAGAGGTTTAGCCCATTGTCATCACAGCAGAAAGCAGGACAGCAGACAGAGAGGTAGCTGAGAGTTGGACACCTGGGTTGGCACAGAGCAGGGAGAGAGAACCACACTTGAACTTATAAAACCCCAAAGCCCACTCACTCCCAGTGACAGGGCCACACCTTCTAATTGTTTACTCCCTGTGAGCCTTTGAGTTCCATTTTCATTCAAACTGCCACAATTAGCTGCTATTATTTCTTGTCATGTTTTTATAATTATACATCTAAAGCATTGTCTTTTAATAATTATTTCCCATTATTTGGTGACATGTTTCTAGTTTATACCTTTTTCTAGTTTTTCGTGTCTATAGATACTTACTTCTGTTGAATTATTTCTTTAAAATAATTCTAACAAATTGCAATTTCTCACTCACAAAATTCTATCTAGCTTTGCCATGATAACCTGACATGTATGTTTCTAGGTGTATACAGTATAGTGAACTACCACAGATCATTTTAATGATGATAACCCCTGCCTTGAAAGTTACTTAACCAAAACTGAGTATCCCTGGCACTAAGATGCTACTGTAATTCACAAATCAGACCAGAGACAGGAAACTATATGTGAGAGTACGTATGTCCTTTGGGTCTGGAAGTTTGAGACTTGGGCAATATTCCTGGTGCATATTTTTTATTGTTACTGAGGGTGAGAGAATAGGCTGGTTTGCAGAAAATACTGTTGGGATGAGAGTTAGGACCTGACATAATTACTGTTAACCTGCTAGTTCTGTGTGGTGACGTCAGTCCTCCACCACTGCTTTGATTCTTAGCGGTTTGTTTGTTAGTTTGTTTGTATTTTAAATCGGGATCCTATTCTACCTACCTTGGGCACTGCAGAGTACTAAGCAGACTTTTGAATAAAGTTTTGACTAATGCTAAACTTCTCTAGGTCTTAAAAAAACAAAGTAGCAGGATTTACAGTGTAGAAAGACCTCTCTTGTGTGTGTATGTGGGTAGATATGGGGGCTATGTGTGTGTACCTGTGACTGTGTGCGTCTCTGTCTCTCTCTGTCTCTGTCTCTGTCTCTCTCTCTCTCTGGTGTGTGTGTGTGTGTGTGTGTGTGAATGAGGACATGGGCATGCCATGACACACATGGTGTAGAGGTATTAGTCCTCACCTTCCACTTTGAGACAGAGTTTTATTATTATTTTTTTTCTGCTCCATATGCCAGGCTATCTGACCTACAAACCTCAGGTGATTCTCATTCCTCCACCTCCCATCTCCCCATGAGAATACAAGCATTACCAACATGTGTACTACTTGGCCAAACTTGAAGTTGTTCTGGGGATTTGAACCCATGTCCTTGTGTTTATTATAGCCAGCACTTTCATCCATTGGGCTATTTCCTCAGCTCTAGGCAGAACCGTGAGACTGTCAACAGGAAAGTTATGAGTGACTTCTTAGACAGGAAAGTTTCCTACATGAGATAGAAATTGTAAGAGAATAGCCTAAACTAGATTTGCAGAATGATGACACTGTAGTCTCTTAGCAAGACCCTGGGTAGTAATCTAAGGGTATAAACTATTGCTTATTTAAAAACAATTGTTGAAAGCTTTGCATATTATTTTTGTTTTCTAATTCACTCTCAATTCTACTAATATTGTATGACCTCATCTCTGAGTAAGTCCCATGACCTAATTTGTGACCTGGAGTTTATAGTATCTGTCTGTGATGTTAAGGGAGATTGACATTTAAAAATGGAGCATGCTGCTTGAGCTATAGATTGCACTTGGTACATTAGCAGGTTTGCTAATTGTTATGGTGGAAGCTAAAAGAACAAAAGACACATTGAATAAAATTTGGAATTTGGCAATATTGTGTAAAACACGGGGATTAAATGAGCCAATGCATGTGAAAGTATTTAGCAAAATGCCTGTGCATAGCACATAATCAGTTAAGGTTGGTTGGATATGATTCACTTAGGGAAACTAGGATATTTGGGGAATATTTTAAAGGTACGAAGAGGGAGGACAATCATAGTTTTCCCTAGAATAACCTTCAGAGACAGTTTGCTGGGTCTAACCCGCATTTTTCTTTATTTCTCTTTATTTAATGGACACGTTTTCACTTTAAACTATGCTTTAAGCCTACCAGGGTTTCTAATGCGTGTGGTCTTGTGTCCACCCTGTACAAACCCAGCTTTGAAAGGAGAGGAATAAGAACCCTGGGTCAAAGAAATTTTGTACTGCTTTATCATCATCATCACCATCATCATCATTATCATATTTAGTAAATGTTGACTTGTTGAATGGAGCAATAAAGAAATCAAGTACCATATACCAATCCATTTTTAATAGAAAACAGAATAGTTGACATCACATGCTCGAAGACTGTCACTCACTTTCACTGCAAACTGACTGCTTTATTTTCGTTCATGGCTCAGTCTTGCCGGCTTTCTCTAAGTATTAATTTGTGCACATGGCAACCTTAAACATGTTTTCTTCAATCGGTTTGCAAATGAAAATATAGCTTTGATTTGTGTTTAATATTCACTTGGGAGAAGGATTTTTAAAATGATAATTAAATGCTGGGCTAGTGCTGGCATTGTGACATGGTTCATTTTTAAATATTAGGTCTGAAAGATTTAGCAAAAAGGCATAAAAGGAAAACCAACAAGAAATAGGACAGAGATGATAAATGCTGCCTGTGATGTTAAGTAAAGACACAGTAAACTGTGGCCTAAGTATTTCTCTAGGGAGCCTGTTTTAGAGATTTTTCTGAACATTCAGGCTTTGTGTGAGATTTCTTTCCAATCACGTTGGCAGAGGCTGGATTACAACTGAGAGTGCAGAGACTAATGGACTGTTAAGATTAATCCACTAAACCTACTCCTGTTTCCTTTAAATTGACTGAACTTAGGGAAGCTGAAGAGATACCCACACCCACAGTCCTGGTGTTAGATCTGCATGATTTAATGAGTTCCAAGAGCTTTAAAGGACATGCAAAAGTGTAGACCAGGGAAGATCCATAGGATGTTATCACCTTGGTAATACATTCTCTTAGCAATTACTTACTAAATCTCAAAGTTGTCTTCCATAATCTTAATTTAAAAAGGAATGCTTTTCACATGCATAAATCTAAAGTTGATGGTACTGGGGATGGAGAGACGGCTCAGTGGTTAAGAGCACTTATTCCTCTTGCAGAGAACCAAATCAGGTTTCCCTCACTCACTTCAGGTGGCTCAAAACTACCTGTGATTCCAGCATTCATGGGGATCTGATGCCTATGGTTTCTGCAAGTACCTGCATTCATGTACATATACCCCCTCACACACATACACTTTATTAAAATTAATAAAAATAATTATTTAATAGCACCAATATATCCCAACCTTAAATAACTTAAAGTGTTATCATAAATCAAGTTACTATGAATATTTAGGGTGGTTTTCAAAATTCTGTGAGATAAATATGTTGTTTATGTTCAATGAAATCATGTCCACCCAAATGTAGATGTAGTGTGAAATATATTACATGCACAAATAGGGTATGCCATTGATAAAAATCACAATTTTATGGTAATATAGTGTGCACTTTTATTGGATGAACTATGATGGAACTCTAAAAATCTTTTTAAAATGGACACAAAAATTGTTATTAAAGGATATGAACCTGTGTGCAAGAAGTGTGTAAGGCAAATACTTGTGTCATGCCCCCTGTGAAGGTCAGAGGACAATTTTGTGCAGTTAGTCCTAAGTTAGTTCTCTCCTTGTGCCTTTGTATGGGTAGGTTCCAGGGACTGAATTCAGGTCCCTAAGCCTGTGCAACAAGCACCTTTAAAACCTGAGCCATCTGCCTGTCCCTAAATCTTTTATTATTAATTCACTCCCCTTGAAAATAATTAGTAGAGGTATAAAAATGAATGAAATGTGGTCATAATATTGGAGACTTTGACTAGGAGAAATTTGACTGTAATTTGGATAGAAATGATTTAGAATTGAGGTTTGAAAATGCTTTGTTTATGCATATACAGAAATATGCTGCAGTGGACTGAAAAGCCACATTATTTGTTCCCAGAGTGATTGTCAGGCTTTGGGGAAGTTAATTTCTGAATCATCTTAGTTTCCTAATCTATAAAATGGGGTTAATATAATTGTTTTGTTGACTTACTTTTCATGAGTGTTAAAGGATCTCAAGATAAGGTGTTCAGTACCATGATCAGACAGATCATGGTTCATAAATGTTCCTGATTTGTAGCTTCACATTACAGAGAACATGCAGCCATGTTCTGAAAACATGGAGGGTTCTCAGCTTGACTTTTAGGTGCCATATTTCTAGAAAAATTTAGTTCCTTCCCCCATCACAAAAAGAAATAAATGATAGATAGATGATAGATAGATAGAT
>LOJH01010900.1:3330-8330 GCA_001685095.1 Ellobius talpinus
CTTCTGTCTATGTGTTGCTTTCATTGGTTGAATAAAGAAACTGCCTTGGCCTAGCTGATAGGCAGAACTTAGGTAGGCGGAGAAGATAGAACTGAATGCTGGGAGGAAGAAAGCAGAGTGAGGAAAACCGCAATGTAGCTGCCAGAATCTGAGATGCTCAATCTTTCCTGGTGAGCCACGACCTCGTGGTGATATACAGATTATTAGAAATGGGTTAAATCAAGATGNATCAAGATGTGAGAGTTAGCCAATAAGAGGATAGAGATAATGGGCCAGGCAGTGATTTAAATGAATGTAGTTTCTGTGTGATTATTTCTGGTGAAAGATATCTGGGTGGCTGGGATGAAAAGCAGGCCCTCCCTCCACCAATAATTGGCTGCAGGAACAAAGAGCCTGCTCTCCTTGTAACACACCACCACTGCCTGGGCTCTATGGATAGCTAGTCTGACTGCTGAGATTAAAGGTGTGTGCCACCACTGTCTGGCTTGTATTGCTGACTAGTGTGGCTACAGGCAAGTTTTACTTGTTAGATCATAAACAAATTGTCACCATGTTTTCCCTTTTTTTAATCTAATACAAAAAAGTACATAACTAATATAAGAAAAACTATATACAATAAGTACAATAACTATATACAATATATACAGGCAATAAATACATCAACAATTTCTAGTTCATTTGCATTTGACACATTTAGAGAAAATACTCCATTATTTATCCAATCTTGAAGAGTCCAAAGGTTATATCTAATTCACTTTCCATTCTAATTTGCATTGCCAAAACTATCTTTTTAACTTTCTCAAACTTACACACTTTACATTTCTTTAGTAAATTTCTTTTCTGAATCTGATAATAAGGGAAACTATAACTACAACTATAAAGTACTCAAATTCATCAGAGACCAGAGAAAGAAATAATATTACCTGAGTAAGCAAAAATACAAATAAGCAACTTCCAAAAATAGGTTAAGATTTGATGTTTGAAAGCCTTAAGCTGTTCCTCTGTAAATTTAAAATGCAATGCTGAAATTGGTTCTCCATTATATTCCTCTGTCTGGATCTGAATATGTCTATGATCTGTTTTATTAAGTTTTTGTAAGGCCTGTATCCTGGCAGTCAACCCAAACAACTTTTTGAGAGATTAGCCAAGATGTAAATGAAGACTATGCTTTAGTTTTCCAGCTGCCCAGACCTGAATAAACATACAAAACTATAGTAATTACAGCACTATTCGACCAATAGTTTAGGCGTATTCATAGCTAGCTCTTACATCTTAAATTAACCCCTTTCTATTAATCTATGTATCAAAACAAGGCTATAGCCTACCCATAAGATTCTGGCATCTTTTTTCCTTCAGCAGCTACATGGCATCTGCCTGAGTCTGCCTTTTTCCTCCCTGCATTCAGTTTAGTTTTCCTGCCTAGCTCTATTCTGACTGCCATAGGTCAAAGCAACTTCTTTATTAACCAATGGTAATATGGTCAAAGCAACTTCTTTATTAACCAATGGTAATAAAACAGTCATAGCATACAGAGGGTCATCCCATATCCCCAAGAATTATAAAGACATCAAGTGTTATGACCATGATAATTAACAGTATGTCCATCCTGGTTAAGTTGATTACCCATTCATTTAGTTGTTCCATTTTTATATCAGGCATTACATAATCATGTAGAGACCTAACATTCTTTATCATAATTGTGTTTCCCATTTTGTAACATGAGGAAAAACACTCTCCCTTTTAACTAATTCCTCCCTTAATAAACTTACAATGTTCTCACAAATCTGCCACCAACAATAATGAAGATGTGAGGCTTATTGCTGCTGCATAGAAAGTAAAAGCCTGTCTCGGTCTCAAGGCAGCCACCTAGTTGTGCAGCAATTTGAGAAGGGGGTTCAGGGAAAGCCCACCAAGATAAAAGAAAGGAAAACCTAGCCAGTTGGGTGGTGCTTTTTAGTGAATTTGTATCCCAAGCAATAGGTGCTATATGTAGCGCTACTAACTAAAAACCCAAAGACTGATACTCGCAGTTAAAGATGAAAATCAGAAAAGCAAACAACTAGCCACTAGAAAGCTCTTACCTCTATGAAATCTTCAGACTGAAATCAGAGCAAGTAAGAGCCAGAGGAACAGACAGTGTGCTGTAAGACTGAGGAATGTCAAAATCGACACCCATGAAATCTCACCAACATGACTGGCTGGCTAAGCATAATTTGAGCAAAGATGACACCAATAGATATTATAAGTTGGAAAGTGGAAAGTTCATGAGGACTCAATCACAGACAAATAATTGTAGGCAACTACGGATTGCTAAGAGTTGTAGAATAATATTCCCCAGGGAAGGACATATCAATTAGCTGTGCAATATCAGGTCAGTCCTGAAAACATGGACATGTAGATAACATTATGCAGACAGAGCAGGTTGTATTTACATATTTAAGAAATGTGTGTGTGTGTGTGTGTGTGTGTGTGTGTGTGTGTATAAAAGAGGCCATAAATTTGAAAGAGGACAGAGGAGAGGAGTGTGAACAGGAGGGTTTGGAGAGAGAAAAGGGGAGGGGAAATGATGTTATTGTGTTATAGTCTCAAAAAACTAAAATTACAAAGAAAAAGTGTTATAAAATAAATAAAAAATGACTCAGTTGACGGCAGAGAGCTTGTGGGTCTAGAATTGAGATGAAGTATCAGCTATACAGACTTTCCCAAGATAATTAGAATGGCTACTAAGTCATTCAGTTGAAAAACTGTGTCATACACTTATCTTCTATATTGCATTTTAATGCCTTTCAATCTTGGAAAGAATACACTTATATTTTGGGAAAAATTCTTTAATCTAGTAGGGAATAGAAAAGTTTTATGAATGAAATGGAAATTGTCATCACTAGTGTTTGGGCTTTCACAAAGGGCATGAAAACATTTAACCCTTTAATGCACCTTGGATATTTCCACCAATTTGAAAAAATTGACCAATTCAATGAATAAATAGATAAAATATTTGTGTAACTTTATTTTGAAACTTTTTAAATAAGTTTATAGTTTATTCCAAAGTTAAGCATCACATTTTTGTGAGTACTCACATTAGAAAAGTCCTGAAGCTGAATAAGACTGTCAATTTTACTAAGATCAAACACAGTGAAATTTTACAATAAATAATAAAGAGACAGGAAAAGGAGAAATGATAAGTAAATCAGCTTCCAACACCAAGGGGATGTTGGTTGCCTTACCAAGTCCCCAGCCAGTCAATGAAGCTCCATTTTTAAAAGAACCTACCTTGGATGAGATGCTGTGATGATTGTTAACTTTCCAGTTGAGTTCCTGAAAGGATATTCCTATAACTTTATGCCATAACAGAGATGAAGTCTGCATGACAAGATAATGTTTCCAAATCTGTGATCTCAAAGGGGAATAATTTAAGTAATGGAAACATGTCTCCATGAGTTAGAAAAATTATTAGCCAATAAAAACTGTAATTGGGGAAATACCATTGATACATTTTAGGGGAGGACACCTAGAACTTCTCATCCATAGACCACTGAATGGCAATGGCACCAAGCTTGTATATATTTAGCTGTCCTTCTGAGGTAAAGACTACATAGAGTTACTAATCTCAGAGACAAAGACTGCTCTTACTTTGACTGCACGTGACATTAGATTTTCACCAACTAAAATATGTTCATATGTGCAGCTGTTTGGAATCCTGAGGTGGAATCCTTAGCATGTCTGTAAATTCATCTTCCCCCAATATTTGATGAGTTGACATCACTTCTGTCAATTTTAGGTTATACAGTGAAAGTTCCATGACATAAAATAGTAAGAATGTTCAAAAATCTCAAGACTGTTAAAATAAGTTATTATTTTAATTTTTGATCCTATGCCTTCTATTAATGAATTATAATAAGAAAATGGAGTATTCAATGTCACCTTAATAAAGATGATTAAAGTGATTTGTGAGAACTGTGCAAAAAAATATGTAAAATTGTTTGGCCTTTCAGTCCATGTGCAGCTGGTTTTAGCTTTGTGCGGAAAATATTAAATGTCTCCTTTGAAGACTGCCTTTGTTTTAGAGTCAACTAACTTTTATGATATGTATTCATTCAATAATACTATTTACTTCTTTCTTATCCATCATTGAAAATAATAGCTTAATCTTGAAGCAAAGAGTACTCTAATGCTCCATAGTCAAATAAAAGAATTACTGTTTATTTAAGAAATACTATAAATGTCCAATAGATACATTCTTAAAATGATATTGTTCTAGAAATAGATCAGTTTGTGCCTGTATTTATCATGGTTCATGATAATAGAGGAATAGTAAATACTAGAGGAACAAAACTAATTGAATTAAAATAGAATAAAATGCAATTAATTAGACTGTCTTATTGCCATAGTCTTGCTGTTTCACACTGAAGTGACTAAGACTCCAGGGGATCCTCTACCCCCAAAACTAGATGTATCAGTAGTCCTAACCTGACTTTGAAAGCTTGAAAGATTGCTGGGGAGCCATCAGTCTTCAGTCAATACTTGAAGCCCAAAGATGCTAAACTCTGATATCAGCAACAGAATACAGTACCAGGAAAAGCTGCCTCCCAGAGGAGGCATGGGGACATGGAAACAATGAGACAAAAAAAAATTTCCTTTTCCCTAATGGTGTTTTGAATGGTATGGCCATATTCGCTTGTGGATTTGAATACTTCTCCACTTGGTAGACCTGTCTGGAAAGGATTAGGTGATGTAGCCTTGTTAAAGCAGGTGTGTCACTGGGGGTAGGCTTGAAGGTTTCCAAAGCCCATACTGTTCCCAGTTTGCTCTCTCTGCATTTTACTTCCCAATCAAAATGCAAGTTCAGTTACTGCTAAGTGCCATGCTTTATTGATATGCCCAGTGACTTATCTCTTCCTTGATTCCAGAGCCAGTGAAGTTGACAACCAGTTTTAAGCCCCACAATGTCTAATAGAAATTTCCAGCATCATTGACCATGATTTTTGCTTAGTGTCTCTACA